>NNCF01126220.1:52120-81357 GCA_002313205.1 Laupala kohalensis | reverse complement strand
TTGCCCCCCCCCCCACGTAGTCATACGCAGTTTGCAACTGTTTTTTTACAACAAAGTTTATTTATTTATAATTTATAACAATTATTAATCTGGTAACACTTTTACTAAGTATGTCAATTATCAACTTGAATTCTGTTAAGAGTTCAGGTCCAATGGGGGAAGGTGCTATAGCCCCCTTAGATCCTCCATAGATCTGCCACAGATTGGGTTTACGTACATCAATTCGTAGTAAACCCTGAGGATGAGCGAAGGTTTATACCTTAGGCATAATTAGTACGAGAAGCTGAGACTATCGCTGGCGCAAAGGAATGCGCAAAGAATGTGAACACGTACTACATCATTCAAGGATCCATACCAAACCATAGTTACGATTTATAAACTACATTTTCAGAATAATCTATAGTTTGATAATAACAAGTTCTAGTGAAATAACTTTATTGTATTTTATTAAATAAAAATATTGGTATTATGTTAATTTTATAACACGTACCGAACTGTTTTTATTGTTAGGAGTGTGTTGAATTGTTAAATCCGCGTGTGCCATGTCCTTGAATTGATGGGATGGTCCCTTGCTAGCTTCCGAAGAAGAAATTAATTAATTGTTCTCCACATGGTCGTACGCAGTTCGCAACTACCATTTTTGACAAATAAATTTATTTCTTTATTTATGTAACCAAAATAATAGTTTAGAACCAGAAACGGTTCAACCTGCACTTACAGTGAAATATTATTTCATCAATGAATCTCTCATAACATTTTAGAATTAACACAAGTTTCATGAAATTGTCGTATATTTATAATGCATTGAAGGAAATTTTAGAAAAATAATATCTCCTAGTCACTTTAAGAACTCGAATTTGTGTTCCAAATTACATAAGAATTTACCTCTAAACCTTCATTATATTGGTGCTTGGCACGGGTTGTCACAGCTATTAACATTATTACATGGTATAGAGAATATGTAGTCGTACTGTTATCAACATTTAATAACTACGCATGACACTTTATGATATAGTGCGAAGAAATTTCAGTAACAATTTTGTACTTCTCTCTTTATTATATTAACAGAATATGACTATGTACATGTGATTATTACGACTGAATTGTGAGATGTTAAATGCATCACACTATGTAGTCGTTGCACATCATAATCACATAATTACCGAGCTGTCTACGAAGTACGAGATACCATTGATTTATGGAATTGACTTTTGATATGCATTTCATGTCTTTCCTAATGATTTGTTATAGCAATGCTGCGTATAAATATTCACTAGCGTCAACAAAATATAGCCAGAATAGGATTGTGCTGAATAGAAAAATATTTTATTACGTTATTTGCAAAAATATCTATACTAAAAGATTAATTATGTTATGTTGAATGAAAATGAGAGACGGAACGAGATTCGAATGCATTAGTTGACATTCAACTTGCTGGGCGAACAAGGTTGCGACTTGGTAGCGCATTAACGCGCTAAGCTGCGATCCCGAGTTCGAATCTTGGTACCCTCCCATTTTCATTCAACGTCATTAATATTTTACCTGGAGGTGTGGTTAACCGCAATTTAAGAGATTTCTGTATGTTTACTAAAAGAATTGAAATACTTTGCTATATCAATAATTATTTCTCAATAAAAATTACGAAAACATTTTTTAACTACAAAGAAATTAATAAAGTTATTCCAACGTTTCCTCAACCTACCTCGTATACACTGAAAGCAACGAAATACAGCATATAAAGGAAATCCAATACACGAGAATTGACACAGTTGTAACACTTGTAGAACGCATATCGTATTGCCAAAGTTTAAAGTAGAACTCCATGTATCACAAATCTATGCGTGTTTCTTGACGTTCGCAAAGTTGCAGCGGGTGCAACTGAAACTTGATTCCGCTCGCCTTCGCGCGTCGGTGTAATGCGATCGAGTATTACACATCTCCGAGTCAACATGTATGTCGGAATGCTGCAACGATTACGCCACTGAAATATATCCTCTCCTATTTCCTTGGTAATGTGTCCAACCCAATGACACAATTTTTCGTGTATCAAGGCTGAACACGAGAATGGATTGTAGTTATTTTGCATAGTTACCAGAAGCCAAACCGTAATTTTAAAGAATCCCAGATCATGGAATCTATCTGGAACGTTTCTTCAATTCTCACATGCGTCACCGACAGAAAAGTAACCTCGAATCACCAAAAGATATAAGCAATAGAGCGAAAGCGCGATGTTTTAATATATCTGCTGCGAAGGGTGGGGGGGGGTGTAGTACTAGCGTAGCACTACCCAATCCACACGGCATGCCGCGGCACCCACACAATGGTTGCAGGAGGAAACATATTGTACAAAGTTTGCAGAATATTTTATGCAAATGATATTATGAAAGTGTCGTTCAACGATTCGTTCGTAGATACACTCGTTCAAAGATTCGTTCGTAGATACATTCGTTCAAAGATTCGTTCGTAGATTCACTTGTTCAAAGATCTGTTCATAGACATCGTCGTCCACAGGCACTAACGTCCGCAACTCTACGCAGTAAGGGAGGGTGCGCTCATTTCCAAGATTAGTTTCCGGAGTCTTCCTCTCGCAAGTTGGCAACGCTTTTCATGGGGCAATGGAGGGATGAGGCCAGGAAGTCAACATGGCAAGAGAAGCGAACAGGAGAAGAAGTATGGAGGGATGAAAGGGGTGGAAGCGTATGTAGGCGATTACGAAGGGAGGGACGAGAAATACAAGAGGTGATCGATGAGAAGTTAGGAGTGAACATTCATGTTTGTGAAATTCTGGCGTCCCAGCGTGTCTAGTCGTTGGTTTCCGTAAACCCTTTTTAACCAACAAGTCACTCTCATTATCCTTACTTGCGATGAAGATATTTCCAATAATACAAAAAAAATTAACTCATTAGCATCTCTGACAAACCCTCATCTTCTCCCGAAATTCGACCTTTCATAGAAATGGTTCACTTTAGCGCAGGGTTTTAACTCTACATCTCTATCTCCTACTTCACCCTTGGTCTCATCCATCAAACTTCCTTGGTTGCCGCCAGCAGTTCCAAGAGCATTCCGACACCATTTTGGCAACTTCTTCCGGACACCATCTACATCATAACTGCCAAAATATTCTCTATGACATGAACATAGTTTCAATCTCATAAAAGTCAAAAAGTTTAAGTTAGGTTACTTCACGACGTAATACATCGTACGTCCATAGACCACGAAAGTTAAGCGCGTTCCATCACAGAAATATTATTATACAATCTTTACAATATTACTTTAAGATAGTGCATCATTGTCGTTCTTTCCTCTGGGTTACCTTCAACCACCCCACCCCATCACCAGTATTATTCAGCAAACATTCACTTCACTTTTATTTCTTCCTAACTCATGTCTCCTTTAACATTCTCAAGGTTTTAATTATGCGAAAAGTTTCTCATCAAATATTCATATTTAATTTTCGAAGTATCTTTCCAAGTATGTCACAAAAATTTTTGCAAAGAAAGTCATTTTCATGATTACTTACTTCTTCCAGACCAGATATCTCAACACATTTTTGACACCTCGGGCCATTAAAATGTTCTGAACCAATGATTTAAAACAGTTAAGAAACTAATCAATAAATAAGTGGATAATAAATAAACTAAACACTTTGAATCAAAAATTTATTCGAGAAATGAGATAAATAAAAAAGTGAATTTGGTGTAAGAAAATTTTATTGTTTTGAAATCACAATAAAATAATACTCAGGAAGTAAAGATAATTAAAATAGAGCCATTTTTGAAACGTTAATTACTTCATATCAACCGAACATTATTGTCGCTGGGATAATTAAGAATTAGAGAGACCTGTTTCAACCCCGGTTCTGTTTGAAATCACCCCTCCCCATAACAGAATTATAATTTGTAAGAATTGAAACATGTAAAACAACTCCGTAAAAATTTGTCGTCACCCCAACCAAAACCCAGGTAGTTTTATTATAAGTAAGTAAGTAAGTAAGTCCCCGCCCATTTAGTATCCCATTCAAACGGCTACAATCACCTAATATCCTTTCTCATTTCACGATGGCTACCTCTGTGTTCACTGTATCCGGCTCCCCTGAAGATGCACTCCGCGTTAATTCTGTTTACGTGAAGAGCGAAAAGGATGAGAGGGATGTGGGAAGGGGCTTTTCTCAAAGTGAAGGCATCCATCAAGATGTCGACAGAACGCGGTTAGGTCGACGAGGCCACCGAAACCTACAGCGTACGTGAACAACTCTCCGCAATACTGAGGTCAACAAAACCTACTCACAAAGCTGCATTAAATGCCGTTATGCTTATAAAAGCAATTACAATCTGCGTATAACAACACGGAGGATAATCAAATAATTTACGGAAGTAACAGATCATTCCACACACGACTTCATTTACACATCGCTCTCCACCTCCGGGTTCTTTTTTTTTAAATTCAAAATTTTGAAAATATGCATAGAAGAATTTTGATAGGTCAGTTAATTCTAAATAAAATAACAGTACAGCCGTTGAACACCACTACTTCTCGACTTAAGCCAACTAAAAGTCCCGTGAAGTACCGGAATGATTAATTGATTTTTTTTTCTCTTTCTGGTTTTCTGTCACCTTCTTCGCCTTCTCAATCCGAGCTATATATTGCCCAAAATTCCCATGTCCCGTAAGTACTTCTAACAACTTTCTTGGCGGCGAAAACCTTTTCTATTTTACCGTTTAAATTTAACGTCGCATATGTATTTGTAAGTATGTCTTCCTACTTATGCTTTATCCCATCGGACTTGCCATCCTCTGACAAGTTCATCGATCAATTTCTTTTTTGATTTCTTGTCTTCCTTGGGAAGTCTTTCGCCCTTTTATATAGATCTCTCCCTTCGTTCGTAATATCGTCCGAAATTTTAACTTTGTTATGTATAGGTCGAGTGGCATTATTCCAATAAGTAGCTGTAATGTCTCTGTGGAAACTGTCGAGTAAAATCCGCTTAATTTAAGAATGCACAATCGTTGCACATGTTTAAGTTTCCTCTCCATATGCACATTTGATACCTTGTGGCCCCATACACTTGCTCCATAACTCACGATATCCCAGATCGTTCCTTTGTGCAGTGTCAACAATTCTTTGTGTCCAATATTGTGCTTTGTTAATTCAATTCTGAGTAGGCTGTAATATATTTTCAAAGCCTTATGTGTCACATATGCAATGTGTCCATTATAATGTAGTCCATCATCTAATATTAATCCCAAATATCGAGCGCTTCGCTTTATTTTTATTGGCACCCCTGACAATTTAATGAAGGATTGCGTCTCATTTTACTATTTATGCCAAACCATAGCGCTGCGGATATTTCCAATCTTAACTTTCTACATTCTTCTACACATTCCTGTAGCACAGCATTACCCTTTGTTTCTATTTCTCACCTACTATCTCCGTACAATACCACACAAATATCGGCGTACGCTATAACCTCTATTCTCCTTGATGTCATTTCACTTAGCATATCGTCAATTAACACATTCCAGAAAAGTGGGCCCGTTGCCGTCCTCCTTCAGGACAACCCTTCGTGCATTTTTGTATGACCTTCTCCTTACGTATTTCGAGAAACATTGCTCTGTCTTGGAAAAGTAGGTGAACGATATTTATTAATGTTAATCTCAATGTAAAAGTATAGCGGCACTCCTCGCTTCTCCAAACGTACTAATATTAGGTACCACGATGCATTGTTGAATGCTCTATTTATATCAATAAAAAAACTTAGTGAATATTTCGTTCTCCTGTCATTCAGTAATTTTGTCATTATTAGCAGTGCGCATTCAGTACTCCTTCCTTTTCTAAATTCATATTGTTTTGTGTGAAGTCCTTGCGTGTTTGCTGATTACAGCCCTATTCTTATATTCACCCACATATCAAACATTTTCCCTAAAGTTAACAATAAAGTTATTGGTCTATACGACGACGTCTCCCGTTTATCCTTATCCTCTCCCTTAAGGGAATACTCTTACCTTCCCTACCTTCCAAAGTTTCGGAATATATTGTAATTTCATGCACATGTTGCAAATATTCAAAAGAAATGTGTAATACTTTGTTTACGTTAACATTACCATTTCATGTAGGTTATCGAATCTTGCGCATTTGTTTTTCTAATTTCGTAATTAGAGTCTCTAATTCTTTTTTAGTCATGTAGACCTCATCGTTTAGTTGGTCTTGTGTGTTCCTCCAAAATGCATCGGTTTTTGTTTCTTCAAGCAGTTAAGTCCCATAGCAGCTTCTCTCCAGTTTCTTGCCAGTTTTGTGTCTCCTCATCCCCATCACGCAATACATACCAGGTCTGTCCTGTTTTACATTTTTCACTTGCCAAGATATATGGGATCCCCAAACAACTTTTGTTCAAAGACTTCACCAAGAACTCTTCCCAATAACACTCCTCTTTTCTTTGCAATTTCTTAACTTTGAATTCTGCTCTTAATTTTTTGTATTCGTTCAAGGTTGTAGTCATTTCCATGTCTTTGCGTTTCATTTTCTGAACAGCACGTAGAGCTCTATTATTCCCAATTTTAAATTGTCCTAGCTCTCTTCCCTTTCCGTCCTTGTGTGCTTTGGATTGAAGCGTTGTTTTTCATTCTTAAGAGCTGAAATTGTAGTCTATCAATTTCTTCCTCCACGTTCTCTTCTTATTTTCGTTTCATTATATCATCGAAATTTTGTTTCCGCCATAGTATTATATACATTCTATCGTATATGCAGTCGGCATACATCCTCGAATATCCAATGCTGCTCATACAGAATGAATCTCATACTGTATTGCTTTATGGTCACTTTCAACACCAAGGCATAGCTTCCAATTCGTATTGTTGTTTTTATAAATCTTGAACTTATTGTCAATTCTATTAAGGAAGTTGCATTAGGCCCATTGTGTGTTGCTGTTCCCTAATCATTATGGACCACCAATCCGTTCGTAAAAAGAAACTTTTGCAACTTTCTCCCTCTTTCGTTACTTCAATGGTTCTCGCGTTACGATCTGCATTTACAATTATTTCCATACCCTTCTTTTCTTGTATCATTCTTTCAATTTTTTCTAATTCTTCCCTAATTTTCCCCCAAAATTACAATATATGTTTATTAAAATTACTTCTCTCCTTTTTTTCCGTACCAATATTGTCTAATTATTACTGTAACAGTGTCGTTCAAAAACCAATCACTTGTACCTATCTGTTTAAGATATAAATGTAAGCCCATTCATATTTTTTGACCTATCTTTGGTACATGTACTGGTACATTGCACGTGTTTCCTCGCAATAAATAGGGTTTATGTATGCATGATATATCTATATTTTGCTTTTGCACGTTACTGCCTAATTCTCTCGATCCAGTTCTTTCACGGTGAGTATTTTGGCTCAAAATTTTAATCATCAAATTGGTTTTTCTTTTTAATACCTCTTTCGCTCTTATATAGTCTGGACAGATTGTCTCTCGTACTATGAGCACTATTCTTTCCCTTACGTGCGTAGTTCACACATTTCTGGCTTTCCTTTTTAAAAGTGTACATCGAAAACCCATGTCCCCGCCTTGCACAGTGGCTGCATGTCGCTTATGTGTCTGCGTAGACGCCCGATCGGTGCCCTTAACGATTGCACCTGTAGCAACGTAGCGGCGTTTGCATCTTCTTCTATTCGACAACTCTGGAAATCGCAATAAACCCTCTTTCTGCCATTAGTTTTGTCATGAATCTTCCCTTCATTTCATATATTCAAATAGCTCGTTCTCCCTGACCGATATCTACCTTTTTGCATACTTTACAGTTCTCCACAATATCGTTCAGCTCTGTTTCTCCCAAATTCTAGCGTGCAACTTTGTCAATAAATTCTTGGTCATTTCTTTCTTTTTTCAATCCATCTATCCGCACTTTAGGCTTCTTATTCAGTAACTTTTGAAACCCTAGGTTATTATCATCTTCGAATAATTTTTCCAATTTCTTTTCTGGCATACTTGGTAGTTGCACTAGTAAGTCATTATGTGGTGTTTCTATTCGAGTATTTTTTGTCATCCATACAATGTTTCAGTGTTTCCATTACTGTTTCCTCACTTTTCCTGTTTTCCTTGACAACAAGCACCTCCTTAGTGTGTTCCTCAGAGTTCTCTCCCGTGTACGTACCGTCTCCTTTTGTAGTGAGGCGTCTATTCCTTCCTCTATTAGCTACTGCTGCGTAATTGTCTCGTGAGTCTTTCGCATCATCAGCAACAGTCACGTCGGTTTCACCAATCTTTCCAATCATTATTCTCATCCTTCCCTTGCCCTCCTCTCATCTCAAACATCTGATTTCCTATATCGCTTAGAGCTTCGTTGATGTTACTAGTCATNTGCCCTCCTCTCATCTCAAACATCTGATTTCCTATATCGCTTAGAGCTTCGTTGATGTTACTAGTCACTTTCCCACAAATCTCTTCACCCATTGTTGTTACCTCTTTTTGTTTTCCCTTGTCTTTCGTTGCATCTGTGCTGGCGAGACATATAGTAACAATATTTTCCCATAGTCACACCAACAGTATCAGTTAATTCTTTTCTCCAATTGCGCCCATTTCCCATCATCTAATTGCTGTGCTACGTTAACCGGTGCCTTTATCATTTTCACTCTCTCCTCTATACCCCGCAGCATGCACGTTATTTTCTTATTTTGTTCTTCGTCACGCCGCCACTGTTCCACACTAATCATGTTAAATCAGTCATCTACAACAGCAATTACATTTTCTACATCCGCAAAATGTAACATTTCCCCTGTCTAATGCGATGAAACCCTCCCTAATTTTCTACCCATTTCCATAACTTTGTCCTTGATCTCTTCCAATCCTTCTACCATTACTTCTCTTTCTCGCTGCTCCTCAATCTGTTCCTTGAGTACGACGATTGTGTTCCATAGTTCTGATACACCGTCGCAGATGTGTTGCTGGAGATTTTTAGGTATTTTGTGAAACATATCCCCAGAAAGGTCTCGTATGTTTTTTTAAATTTTTGTTAGATCTACTTTAAATTTCTTTCGAGCATCAGTTAGTGGTAGACTTTTCAGGTTTCTCTGCATCTTAATTCCTTGCATCCTTCGTGTTCTTCCGGCTACAGTTTCACCCTGTATTTCCTCCTCACTTGTTTCACTGCCTATTGGAGATTTGTTTTCAATCTCTATATTTTACAAGTGTATCATAGCGCATTTGCTTTCTATTTCTCGTGTTTTAAACTTCCACTCCACGTTAAGGGGCATCGAACCCGCAACCTACGTGTTGACAGAAACGTGTGTTGTTCCTATCTTACTTGCTCACCCACACCGTGATTATATTCTAACTCTTTGTCTTCATATACCACGTAAACAAAACCAGCAGTTGGTACTATCCGTTTAGCAGCGTTAGTATTCTCTGCATCTCAAGAAGGCCGTGTATTTACTTCCATGGCTGCCAACAAAAAATACATATGGCCGTTCTTAAAATGTCACAACACAAACAAGCCAGTACGTGAGTAATACCTGACGTATAAGAAGCAAATTTGATCGGTATACGTGCCGCAACGTATCTCATTCAATCCGTGCCACATTGTGCATTACGACCGTTCCTGATCATGATCCTCATAACTGCCCAAATCTATAAAAGCCAACCAAAAAATCCGGGAGTCAATCTTTCATAACTTGGAACATGGCGCTTTCAGCCGCTCGAAGGTACATCTCGCGCAGTACACAAATCAGTAGGGCGAGGCTGAAGGAGGGCCGTCACACGTCGTTGAACCAGGACAAAGAGGATCTTTGAAGACTCGCCCCGTCAAATGCTGGCGCGCCCAACACATCTCTATCTATTTACAATGAAGGAACCGTTTTAAAAATCATCCGAATATTTTCTCTTCCTGGCTTAATCCGCGCTTCAGAAGATTTTGGTGCTTCTAGCCAGTCGTCTATTCAATCATCTTTTTGATTGTTGCTATCTTTAGTCCGACATTTAATAACCTGGAATATTCTATAATCCGGCGTATTCGGTAATGACCGTTAATTTTTACTGTTAACCACTGTTATTAGTTAATTTTTATGCCATGTCCGTGATGTTAGCCTTCATTTGTAACCGTTATCTCAATTGTCGTAAGTGGTCGAATTTTCTATAATAAAGGGAATGCTAAATGGATGTTTGTTTGTTTTCTCATAATAGGCCACTTTTAAAATGATGTAGATGCCAAATATATGCCTAGAGATGGGATATATTGACATAATAAATACTGAATTCAGTTTTATTTAATAGTTACAATTTATCATCAATACTTTACGAATAACCTATAGTTTGAAAATAATATTAACTTGTGGGTTTTATNGGTATTATGACATGTATCGAACTAGATTTATTCGTATGTTAGAAGAGAGCTGAAATGTTAAAATGCGCTTCTGCCTTTTGCTTTCGGAGAGTAAATTAGTTTATGGTCCTCCTCGAGGTCATGATAAATTTATTGTAAAAAAAGTAGTACAAAAAAGTATTATTATTATTATTATTATTATATAGGGATATACGTACGTATTCGTTTCGACCAACTATGGATAACGAGCGTTAGTGAGGCTTCATTCTACGTGGGTTTACTCACTTTCATGGAACATTTTTGGGGAAACAGCGTCTAGATATAATCCAAGTATTTCAATTGCAGCAGAAAGTAGAAAGGGATTCTCTTTACTACCATCTCAGCTACATGAACTGATGGACTGAAATGAATAGAGGCAATTTTTCCGTCTCCACAGGAACTCGAACTCGAGATATCTGTGTGACGAGGGAGAGCAACATTTTTTTTATTTTTTTTACCTCGTCACAATTCTTCCAACCGCGAGTACTGTAATTGATGCATCCCAGGATCACCGTCAACGTTTTAACTCAAACAATGCTTTAACATGAGGATAAATCAGTGAATTTAATGATTTCAATAATCAATATTTTTCATTAACGAGTCAATCGGCGTCGGTGAAGCCCCAATGATTTGCAACCACAGTAACAAGCACGTCGTATGAGGTACGGACGTGAACTCGTAACTTGAAGAAATAACGTGGTAAGAAACAGATCATAAACGTGGCAACTTCTTAAAACAGGAAGAGACAGTTAACGTCGTCTCACTATATGGAAGAGGAGAAACGTGTATCAGAAGCATGCAAATTTCATCACGAGAAAACTGCAGAATACATGAAGTGAATTATAGGAGAGATATTTTGCAGGTAGACGGACATGGAATAAGCAGAAAAAAGAACAGTAAAACATTACAACAGCACAAAAGTTACTTCTTACTTATGACATGGGAAAGGTGAACAAAGTACTTAATATTGGTAGAATGTTTTACTCCTTGCTAAGGTAAACCGGGCAACGCAATGCTCAAATTATTGTTCCAATATACTACTTTCGAATATTCTTCGATTCATTAAATTTAAAATAACTGAAAAAATACCTTGAAATTTACAGTAGGATAATATTCATACATAATATAATTGACAGATAAAAATTATATTCTTGATATAATATGTATACGCGTCATGTCAATTTTAAATTTAACATGAAATAACATATCAATATTTCGAATTGATCGCCTAAAATTTGAAGCTTATAACAAAAGTCATGTATAAAGTCATAACACGTTACACGTATTATAATACATAATAATCTTAATTTCCCTACTCAAAATATTGGCGTTCGGCTAGAGAAATAATGATTTTAATTACGATCCAATTACCAGGATGAATATTTTTAGTGATTTACCCTTATGACCAAATTATGAAGTACAAGGTTTTAAGTCTCAATGATAGGACTGAGGCCTTTTAAATCTTTCAATTTTTTCTTTACTACTTGAAACACGATAAAACAAAACCCAAAATGTATAAATTTACTTCGATAACAATTACTGAACGCCATTTTTTTATCACTCTGGATATTACAGACATTATATCATACCAGTTAAGCACTAATTCATGTTCATCTACTCTTTTATTCGTCTGATTTTCAGGTGTGCATATCAATGATGCCGCATAACAAATCAATCTCAAACTGGTACTTACCTACACTTCGCCTCTATAATAGAAAAGTATTCCGCAAAAACCATGCGTCGGAGTCATATTAAAGAAACACGCAGCTATGTTGATTGGAGCAACAATTTAAAACAAAAACGTTCCCCGGTGTTATCAAGGTTAAGCCAAAATTATTCCGCATTGAAATTCGAATGGCGCGAATTGCAAATAGTACAAGGCCATATTACTTAAGGCCCGTAATAGCGACTGGCAGAGTCCATTGCATAATGCAACAGCTCCTATAGCGGCTCTGTGTCTGCTCTTAGGTAGAGCGTGGGAGAGACCGTGGAGGTGCAAGACAACTGGAGGAAGAGAAAAGAGGAGGCGACGGATGCGGAAGGATACGGAACGATGGAAGAAAGAAACAAAGCAAGCCCCCACGCTTGTGTCGTATTCCGTGTTTTAAAAGATATTTTCTGCTTCAATATCCTATTGCACCACAGAACATCGAGCATACGAGGCAAAGAAATATAAGCAGAACCTTTTCTTACAGTACTCTAAAAACTACCGATGTTCAAAATGTGCAATAAAAAATGAATAATATTTTCACTATTGTGTATTTATTTTCGTCTATTTATTTATGATGAGAAGGTTGAAACATGCGACTTCCGTTGTGTGATTTTTATATTATATTGGGAGAAAAATATCTTTACCCATAATATAATAATACCTTGAAAATATAACTATTCCTAAATACAAAAAATCAAAAATACTATTCCCAACCAAGCAATAAAAAATAGCATTACCAATTTTTCTCGTTATTAATATACACGAACAAAATATATATTACACGAAAATGAACGAAAAATAATGAAGATTATGAATTGTGGAGAAAATTCGAGAAGAGAAACGAGATATTATCCCGACGATTTCAATGTGAGCGTATTGTATTTAGACGATGTATATCAAGAAGAAGAAATGTGGCGAAAATACAAAACCAAGGAAGAAAATAAAGGGGTAGATAAAAATAGAGAGATTCGTTTTAGCCGAGCTCTTTAGATCTCGACAGGGGGTAAGGCAGGATGAGCGAAGGATAGAAAGGGCTTCGTCTATCTCAAAGTCTTGAGGAACTACAGCCAAGACATGTTAACTTAGGCGCGCGCAAATATTGGTACAGCGAGAATTGAGGACTTGGAAAAGCAGTCGAGGCGGGGTGCTATTGGCTCGGAAGATAGCAATGAGGGTAGCTTAAGTTGGGTGCAAGTAAAATGGAGAGGATCTCGCCGACTTCCAATGTACTAAGAAACATTTATTTGCTACCACTTCACGGCTACTCTTTAATGTTCCTTGAATAACTAAGCAGTAAGTCCAATAATTACGAAACTTTTCAAAGGCACATATAAGTACCATTAAATATGGAGTACTTTTCTAGGGTACATGTATGAAATAATTTCGATAAATTTTAGAGTCGGTCAGTTTTTGGGAAACAAAATTTAAATCATTATATTTTCAAAACATGAAAGATGTATGGAACTTATACGACACTCAAAATTGAAAATTGAATTTTATAAATATAGTCTCAGTCTAATTGAAAAAAATATAAAACAATCGCGACAGGAAAGAGGACCTTCTCTCAAAAATTAGTTAAAATATTTGATACTTTATTGAAACTGACTCACTTCCCCAAATTTTTGTTACACCTTCAAGACGAAAGAAATATTGAAAAAATATATTGTAGTTTTAGACAAATTTCGGAAACTTATTTATGAAAAATATTTTTGCTGCAACATTGTCATAGCTTCATAACATAACACGATGTACTTGGGTAAAAGTATAAAACTTGTAAAAAAAATGCACTTTGGAAGATACAAAATATTAGATATATGAATAAATTTCCTATGTTCGCAAAGAAACACCAGTGGCGGCAATAACCAGTACTTTTCTAACTGCATCTTTACGTACGTTTTAATGCACTACACACTACAAGAAGCAAAGTGAAAACTTGAAGCATTAAAGATATATGCTAGATGATGAAGAGTAATCAAGTCTCGTCAACATGCTTCCCAATGTATACCCAGTTTGGCACGAATTCGTCAAAAAAGGAAAAGTACAGAGTCACAACTCTGATTATATTGCTCTCATTAAAATTGTTTTAATATTGTGTAAAACTAACCACTCAAGTATTTGTTTTTTTATTAACCATAATACCAATTTTTTGTATGTGCTCAACACTGGTACCGTTTTTTGAAAGTCATACCTAACAGTTATCGTGTCTTTTACTCATACGCTCTCTGGAGAATCTCTTACAGCAGTTCCTGGTACAATGCTAACATAATCACGAAGTGGGCTTCATTCCACCTCTCTCTTGAACGGTGAGAGTGATCATACAACTCACCTCCTAATTCTACTCCGCTACACGGTCAAGGTAACACAATCGAGCTGGAAGGTCAGCAACTTCCATAAGACCATCCCTCAATTTGTCGGTTTGGAAACGTTATGAATTCCATCACCCACCTAAATTCGCGTCGCGTTGTGCAGCAACCGACTGAGCATCGTCGAGTAGCGTAAAACGCATTGACAGAGACACATCGGTGACGCAGTACGCAAAGCATGCGGGTCCGCAAGGGAGCGAGTGACGCGGCAACTCAAACAGTCGCCTCGCAAGTTTAGATTGGGGCGACGGACGTCAAGAGACAATTGCATCGCGCGTTCGGGAGAGGAGAGAGGGAGGTAAGTGACCCCAGCCTACAGCCGATCAATGCTTCAATGGCGGTCGTTCCCCCAAAGGCGTCTGGTCTTGTGCTGTCGCCAACGCTATCACACTGCCACCTGCCGTCCCTTCGGACGTCCATTCGCTTGTTTACGTCACTGCTCCGGGGTTTCCGTCACCAACTTGTGGTATTACGTCTGTGAGGCCAACTGAGTACACATTTGCGTAGAAAGTCAAGTACGTAGAACCTTCCCATACATGACGCAAAAATTTCCATTTTTGAACACCCCTCCCCTCTCCAAAATGGTAACGTAACGATATGAATTTTTTAAATGTTTTATGGTAATGTTCAGGCCATGAGGCCTGCTCTTCCACCTAACCGTGAGGGAATTGCGGAGGACAGAAGTTGAGCTGCGCTGGATCTTATGGTACCGTAACGTCTGCCAGGAGCCGATGAGGGAAACCCCAGCTGAAAACCTCACCTAATCAGGTTGAGCAGGATTTGAACCCGCGGTCACTAGACCACCGCAGTCGGTATTACATATTACGATACCCACTACCCCATCCAATAATTACGTAACGCTAAAGCCTTACCTTCCCCCTCCCGTTAAGAGAACTTTTTGTTGCTTTTGGGAAAATGCGAGGATAAATTTTGATATACTGACTTAATTATTTGTTTCTTATTGGTCTCTGCTCTCATAGAACAGTTGATTACACGGATTCAACCACAGATATAGATTTCAGTGGCAAACTTTTAAGATTAGGGAGCGCCATGTAAATGATAGTCCATAAGAATATAGTTACGTAACACCAAGAATAACACTCCACCCTTTCCCCAACCTTACGCACTGCAACGATATTACAAACTCTCACATGTGATGTAATTTATGGATAGTCTCTTACATATTAAGGTGTCAATTCAAGATACATCCATTTTTGAAAATAACGATTCGCATCTTTTGCACTAAATCTCTTGGTCATCATGCCGCAATATACGAACCCTTTCAGGTCACTACTACATTTTTTGACGTATCGAAGTATTAGTACATTTTGAGGTCATACGAACCTAAAAAAATACAATTAACAGATTTTTTATGACATACTTAATACACTTATATCTCATGGGAGTTACGAAAACAGTTACGAAAACTATATTGAAATATAAAGTGCTAAGAGGAGGATTTTTTAGAAAAGTGAAATTCTGATCATCCACACAGCCTCATAGTAATCTTACAGTTGCTCAATTATCTGTTTTATGGTATAAGTCCGTAAATTCATTTAGTGAATAGTAAAATTCTCCCATTTCTTCGTATTATTAAATCTAGCAGTAAAGTTTTGTCACGAGTCAAAACGTTTTTTCAAAATAATGACACCAATCCATTTGATTGACAAAAGATGCATTCGAGGTATTCCCAACAATTTTTTGTTTCTTTCTTCCCTTTCTTAGGATTTGTTAAGAAAATAACTCGTATACCGCCACAATAATAACAATCGTTCTCAGGGTTAAATAATCGTCATCTTCAATTAACCTTCAGTTCTCGAATCTTCATGCAGTTAGAAGTTTTACAATAAAAAAGAAACAATTAAAAACGAAGAATTACAATTAAAAATGTAACACTGGCAAGACAAATATTACTTCGAATGGAATCTAGGCTACGTTCTCTGAATCACTACTCCGAATTGGATTGAATGAATAAACAATAAAAGTGATTGAATTCCTGCATTTAAATGGAAATTTTTCGATAACTCCTCTTTCTGAGTAAATATTAAGGCTGATTTCAATTAAGGATAAGAGTCTGCCATTACAAGTGGTCAAATAAATTTATTGCTCTTCGAACAAAATAGATTCATGATGAATTACAATCAAATATAGGAAAAATTTTAAATGAAAATTTAATTTGTTTGTTCATTTGTATCGAACGCATTTCACTGATTGAAAGAACAGAGCGTCAAATTATGTAACAACTAGCGGAACTATTTGGGATTTGAAAAGAAAGTTAAAACTATCATTTCTGGACATTTTGGTATTAAAACATCAGTCAAATTTCATTCGTTAGTTTCAAAAATTAAACATCACGAAGAAGATGTACAAAATAAAGAGTTTTCGGTGTCGCATGTTGATGTGATCGTAATTACGAATTACTTTAAAATCCAGTCCACGTCACGAAACGCAATTGAACTCTGGGAAAACATGAGTAAGCTTCATAGTCAACAGTCATGGGAGTGGAGAATCACTTATTATTAGCAGCCAGTTTGAATTGTTTTTCTGCGCTTCAATTTTAACCATATTTTGCACTTTAATTGCAATAGTCCTTAAAAAGAGTCCTTTGAAATTTCAAATAATTTTTCCGATTACATTTTCCGATTTCCAAACCACAGACATGACAAATAATTCACTTTAATTTGTATAGATTACAGGAAGAAAATTCATGGTGATTGTCAATCACATCGATATCATATAAATATTTAGAAAAAAAACGTAGAAAACCAAAGCGCACTAAGTACGAGCGTTAAGAATGTATTTAAGGTGCATTATCTAAATCAGCGGTCACCAACAGATGATCCGTGAGAGAATGTTGGCGACCCGCAGAAAAATCTAGAGATTAATTGTAATTTTTAATCTGTTGAATGAGCTAGTAGATCATATTAGATTGTTAATCCTTTTTCGAATCATTTTTTAGAAACAGAAAACTAATAGTAAAAGACTCATTCTCTTGTGTAATTGGTGTCCAATGAGATGGTGAACAAGATTCGTCTTGGAGAAGATGCACATAACTTCAAGATTTGTCATCAATGACATAAACGCGTTAAATAAATTAAATGATTAAATTAGTATTTACAATTTCGCTACACTAAAAAGTATCTTCGTTTTATGTTAAACAGAAACATTTCATGTTTGTTTAAATTGATAATTCTGAAGTCATTACTTGAGAAACATATTAACCATAAGAATAAACAGAAGTCCGCTGCATTGAAAACGATGAATTTAGTAGCCCACGGGATCGAAAAGGTTTGCAACTGACCTAAATAATTCGAATCGATTAACACATTTGTCACTTAATCCTACACGAGACGGAGTGAGTTACAGACAGACCAAGGAAACAAGCAACGAATCCTAGAATTTAAAGACACGGTCCGCACCTTAAGGGTCCAGCCCTTGCGCAGACACAAGATATTATCAAAGTAGTAGAAGGAAAGAGGGTCAGGTCGGAAGGGAGGTAGAGACGAGGGAAGTAGAATAAAGGTCATTCGGGGCACGTGATCCGTGCAGTAGGAGGAACGTTTATGGGTTCTAAAATCTCAGTACGAAGCGGAGCGACTTTACGGAGAGGATGGTCAACCTCGAGAAACGTCCGAGTTTCTTCAGAGAGGACGTGACACTGCTACGACGTAAACATGGAAGGTAAATCTTCTGGTCTAAGTTAATTAAGTATTATATTAACTATTTATCCAAATCTTAAACTACGTAAATTGTAGGAATGAAAGTACTTACTACGTTCTTCTACATTGATGTATTTAATTTCGCTTCTGTTCGTCAAATTATTAAAGTTGACAATAAAATGAAAAAAAATCTGTTTTCAAATAAAATATACAATTCTTAATAAAAATAAATAATATGAAGATATTCAGAAAAAAAAAAAAATTGATGTAGATGAAGGTGGAAAATTGTGTAATTACAAACTTTGCTTTGAAACGATCTTCTAAAGTGAAATATACAATAATGTTTTGTTATATCTTCACGCATTAAAATCTCTTGTTAGCCAATACTAAAAAGAACAATTGTTCTACCATATCTTGGACGATAAATGTCCTTTATCTCATTAAAACTTAAATTTCTGTTTTTATAAGTTTGTAGTTAAGTTGTTAAAAAATGCAACTCAGAAATCAAATTAAAATATAGAAATGTAAGCCCTAGATGTAGTTAAACATATGTTGATTTCATTCAAATATCACTACTGATATTTTTATTCAAGATATATTTAGTAAACAAGGATCATAAATCTTAACAAATACCTCATTGCACTTTATTACGTACTTATTACAACATTACAGATGATCACTTCCACTAAATGGATGGCTACCCGTTATTTCCTCAGATGCTTCATCCTTACCTGTAACAAAAAGAAAACAATTATTAAAAATAATGTATGCTAAAAAAATAAATTAAATATTATTTTAATTATTGTATACTTTCTCTCCATTAGGAACACAAAGTCTTACACGATTCATAATATTTATAATAATAAATGTCTTATTTTGGTTGGCAGGGTTAGAGCCATTATATCCAACCAACACTCATATGCATCCATACCAATGCAATAAAATAAGTATAAACATAAAAATATATAAACATATTTTTATATATTTATAAAATATATAAATATATTATACATAAAAATACAAGTATAAACCTAAAAAAAATAGGAGAGTATACAATGAATCATACTCGAAAGTTGTTTACTTTTTCTATGAATCACCAATCTAGCAAAGAATAAAGGAAGTTTGAAATCTTGCACAACAGAGCGAATCGTTGGTTGCTTTTTTTTTTTTTTTGCTTTTTATCACCTTGGACGATATGCGCGCGATACACTGCGCCTATCTTTATTGCACGTCCAGTAAACAAAGGAAGGCGCCGCGTTAACTGAGGTCCTGTGCACGATGTAACGCCGGTGTACACCTGGCGTCACGTAAATTTGCCTCAAGAACAAGTTGGTTACAGCATCGTATAGCCACCCACCACCTTCATGCGTCTCCCAGCACACAGGCGCTAATTTAAGACGGCGAGTTCAGCATGTTGCCTCGTAAAGTTGATACGTATCTTTACACAACATTAATCATGAGGATTGAAGACAAAAATATCTGTAACACCTAATGAAGAAGCGAGATAGAGAGAAAGAAAAAAAATGACACATCTATTTTCTTTAGAAATTCTCGATAATGATTTATATCTATTCATTTAATAGGTTCGTCCGACGAGGACTGCTCATCCACCTAACCGCTGGACTTGTGAGAGAGAGAATAGGGAAGAATTATGTTGGGTTACCGGGGAACTCAGGGTTCCGAACCAATATTTGTCTGGAGGGATACCCGAGCTGAAAACCTAACCTAGTTCCGCTGAGAACGATTTAAACTCGCACTCCACCGCTTAGCGAGGTACAGACTCGACGACAAGACCACCGCTGTCGGTAAGCACTTATAAGAATTGGTTTATAAGAAGTACATTCAGATTTTTGTTGAAAATTTTTCACATCACTCAATAATACACTGCTTGTTGTCTGTTCAGTTTAAAAGATCTATTCGATACAAAACTGAAAATGAGCACCGTTGTAAACTCGATACTCTTTGCCATGTCGTTCACTAAAAGCAGATGCTCATAACATAATTCCTCCTAGTTCCCAAAATAAGTAGTACATTAATAAATGTATTCTTTTAAAATTCAGTTGCATTCTATGATGCAACTAAAATTGACAAAAACTTAATGTCATATTCAGTATCATTTGTGAGGTTATCAATATTACACCACGGGATATGAATTAGCAGAGAATCAACAGATGAATCAGTTTCCTATTCAACTAACAAATTTTGCACCAATTGCCATACAATACTGATTAATAGTTCGAGATAATTATAAAGTCTCACATATGAAGAAGCGAGTGAGATAAAATATTGAAAATGTTATCTTCAAAGAGAAATACGCTAGTTCGAGTATAGACGAAAGTTGTTGGGACGTATCAAAATAACTTCAATGTGAAAACTATTTGAACAACTCACGCATCGCCCACTAAAAACAACAACCCGATAAAGCATGCTCTCTAATGATTATTCTACATAAAACATTCGAGCTCACGAACGTTTCGAAATGATAGGATCTTCAAACAAAGCCCGAATGTAATACGGTCGTAAAAGGAAAATTGAATTCGAAAGGATTCAAAAGATGAGGAAAGGATAAACCATGGAGATAGGGACACTTTAGGGGGAAAGTTAAACGTTAGAGAACAGCAGTAACCAAAATACAGGTAACATACACAAGTATATGTTTTAAATTCGGTTATCGACAATAGTGACGGGCGAATCTATGGGGGGGGGGTGCTAAAGAGGTTATTTCCCCCCCCCCATATTGATCTGAACTTTCAACAGATAATATTGAAATTGATAAAATGTATCTTTATCTTTTAATATGTAATTGTCAATTATGAATTTTTAAACAATTAATGAATTTGGTCACTATTTAATGAATTGTTAATTATCTTCTTGATGAATTAATATATAGTATTAAAATACAAAATCACTATAATATTTATAATAGTATTTTAAAAATTTAGCCTCCCTTTGATAAGCGTTAAGATCCGCCACTGACAATAGTCATATGAAGTTGTGTCAATATGTTCTATACTTTTCATTCACAATATTTTGTATAACAATGACTAAGGATGACAGTACAATTCAATTCAGTCATTTATGTACAATTGTGCACAAACACATACATAATAAAGTAATTTAGGACTCCTTTTCATGGTAAACAGCATGTGACCACAGAGCCTGTAATGCCATAAAGCCTTTAATGTTAAGACAAACGATATAATGAACACAAAATAAAGTTTCTCCAGTTGTAATGAATAAATTTAGGACAAACAAAAATAGGTCATCACAAGAAAAGAAATTTCTTTAAGTAACTGATCGGTTAATGCAGCCTAATAAAATTAAGGACTCTGTTAAACTCTTCGAACTCACTTTTCGCTAAGTAACATCCATACCCATTAGACACAAATGAATATCAGTAAGGGTGAAGTTCATAATAAACATTGATTATTTGTGTGAAGGTTTAGTCTTTAAATGAAATTTCAAGAATGAGCATTACTCAATTACAAAAGTTCGGGAAACACGAGACCTCTGCGTTCCAAGAGATAAAATATTATAGACTTAGAATAAGGAAGAGCGCCAAATACACCGAATCATACATTTCACAATGACTATGCTCATTCTCATTTTACTATGTTCTAATTCATTAATTGCATTCCCCTGCACATCTCACAATTCCAGAGTACCCTCCAAGTCGACTTTAGTATGAAAGGGAAATTGGACTCGCAACATCCAGCGCGCCTTTTCAAGGAATCTTCTCAAGTTCGGAACTTCTACAAGTCAGGTCTCCTCACTAAAGGAATATTTCAGCAAGTTTCCTAGAAATTGCTGTCTCGAAGATGTAGGTACGACTAATTTTCCTTAAAGCGATGTTACGTGATAACTTTCGCAAACATAGGGAACTTCGTACTCGATAAACTAATGATTACCCAAACAGAAGACTTAAAAAGATGTTAAATAAAAAAAAAGTGCTTAGAAAGCATGTAAAATAAATGTTCGTTAGTAACTGCAAAGTTGACCGAGGGAAAAGTGTAAGAGGGAAACACGCACTAGCAGTTTCGTTATTATGAAGAGACTTTTTGCAACCAATAAATGATTAAAAATTGATATTAATTAATGTAATTTAACAACGAAGATTTGCATTTATCTCATACAGCACAAGAAATATTAAATAAAATCATCTTGTATTTCTTCTACTTTAACCCAACATGGACACGACTGAATCTACTTGAAATCCCTTAACTTCACATACTCAAGAAAATACTTAAGTTTATTCTCACTTCTCTGTTGTCTTGAAAACCAATAGAAATTTAAATATGTTTCGATAAAGCAAAAAACAAACAAACAAACAAACAAAGATGGTAATTTTTTAGAACAAACTTATTTTCTGTGAACGAAGTTTACATGATTTAAATTGAACTCTGCCATAGGATTTGACTAGTAATCGTTAAGAATGTATTATTATGTGAAAATCTTTCGAAGAATATTCTGAAGCTTTAAAGTATTACAACAAAATTAAAATTATACTATTATACCCAATTCAAGAACACAAATATAATAATATTTTCCATTTTAACACGATAAATTCTCAACATTTCTGCGTCGTACAATCAAAAACATTCGATGTCCTCGGTAGAACGTGGCATTTTTTCAACGGAGCAGTTTCTGTCAGAGGTAGCGTAGCAGAACGAAACCCAAGACAAGCTCCGGGCGTGAAGTGAGGTGACAAGAACCTGCAAGATACTTGACACCCACGGTCTCTGCGCCCCAAGGCCCTCTCGTCATTCCCTTCTCGTTCCCTCAGACCGTCGCTGCAATCAGGGCACAACGTCTGCGGTTTCGGCTGCACTAAGCGCGAAGCAAAAAGAACGAGTCTTCAGCTAGTGTCGCGGTTGTCGAGGTGTCGGACAAGTATTTCATGGAGTTCCACAAGGTGCGCAACTACGACCATTTTTATCCAGAAAAAGAAATACATGGAAAGTTGTGTCAATGTGATATAATCTGATGGAGTTCGTTCTTCATTTCTGAAATTCGTGTTTGTGCAGACATTTTTTAATATAAATTTTCACGACCATAAAGAAACTGTACGCTACTGCATTGGTTAATGACCATGTTGCAAATGCGTCTGTCACCAAAAAGTAATGGCTAAAATAAATGAAAAAAAACAAAACAGAAAACAATTTTTAAACAATTCTTTACCTTACAGTAATGGTTACATTTGTACACAAGTTTATTTCATTTATTAAGAAAAAATATTCTACTCGTGTCTCTTGTAGTTTTCAGTTCCATAATTCCAGACGTCAGAGAGTGCGACTGTTTCTCTTGTTTTTCTCGAAAGGAATACGCTCGACTCTGATATTGTTTTGATAATGCATGTTTTTTTCTTGCTTCAGTTAGCAGCGTACACTGGTAATTGCGGTAAACGTATATTCCAAATTATATCTTGTTTGTTTATTGTAAATATTTTTGAAAGGGAATAAATTCACAATTTTAATTAATTTCAATTTCAAGGAACACACGAAATGGGATATAATTAACGCATTAGAATGTTATTTAGTACCCATTTTTTTAAATTGTTGTTTATGCAACGTGGAGAGGTGCTGGCAACCCGGCCACTTCTTCTGCCAAACAATTACACCTCATACTGGTGAACAAGGAATTAGGAACGAAAGTTATTTGATAGTCTGGGATAAGGAAGATTATTAGCATTGGTCTGGTGAGGGAAATCCTTAATGAAACTCGAACAAGCAACACGTTTACTCCACTCTGAAGGAAACAGACAAGAAGAAACCATGTTCAATTTTTATCTGAATCATTTAAAGTATCAATGTGATACCTGGGTTAAGATACGAGTTTTCCTAGTCAAAAAGGAGGTGCTACTATTTCGTATAGATTCGCTGTTAATAGTTTCTACATTTCGCTAAGCCAAACTCAATCTGTTCTTCATTTTTGAGATTTGAGGTCAGATGGTATTGATTTCTTGAGATACGTCTTGAGATTCTTGAGATATGTCCAAGCGATACGTCTCCACGAGACACAGAAGTATTTAAATTCAATTGGCGATGTCTCTTTCCGAAACAAATGCGACGTTAAACCAAAATGATATTCATTATAAGACCTCACAAGGGTTATTGTTCACATTTTCCTTTCCGTCAATAAAAGATCTAACCACGATGTCACTTTATCAGCAATTCTATTTGTACAGTAAACTATCCATCCAGAGCGATTGTAGTACATAGGGTAACAAAAACTTACCTATTAAAAGAAGAAAAATCAAAATGAAAACTACCCTGAATAGTTATGATCGATGTCACCAATAAATCTTTTACCCATATGCTGCTTTTGATAAAATCACTCTTTTTTACACTTCAGCGGTTCAAAATACCTCACTTCGCAAGAAGAAGAAAAATCGAATCTCACATCAATGATTTGATTTTATGGAAAAGTCATTGGAAACATAATATTTCACATGGAATGCGAAACATATCGGAGAGCAGCAACAATGCTGAATACTCGTAATAACTTCAAATAATATTAACGACGACTGACTTCTTTTAAGATTTGCGTAATGATTAGTTTCAATTATTAAAAGGTATACTTCCATACCGGTACCACGGCCTACTGGTTATACTGATTTTGCTGATCCGACCCCGGGCTTTGTTAGCTTGATTCGATGATAAGGGAAGATGAAGCATTCGAATAAAGACGAACAAAAAACCATAGAAATTTAAATTACTACTTTATATCTCATAAATAACCAAGACGTCAAATGTAGCACATTCATTCGAAAACCTGGAATCACAAGTGAAATCATACACAGAAAGATCGCGTCGGTCGTTGACAGCAAAACAGAAGGCTAACAGGCACCGTATGCGCGTCTTGTATGAAGACGCGTTATATCGAGGCACAGATTGTGGTTGGGTCGAAACACTGCGAAACATTGGCAGCCCTGGGAGGGAAAGGACGAGACTCCGGAGACGAGTGTAGCGGAGTGAAAGGGGATGAAAGGCGTTCGCATCGGTCATGCGGAACGCAGAACAGGGACAGAAACGATGCGACAAGTCTGGATATGTAGGGGATGAATTGCAAGGATATGAAAGCGAGGGAAACAAAGATCTGCCACGGAATATAAGGGGAGAGGGATGGAGTCGCAGCATGCAAGCAGAGGGGGTCAAAAGGTGTTATTACGAGAAGGATTATGGAGGGGGGAACAATATTTAATTCGTCGATACAAGCAGAAGAAAATAATATCTAAGGTTTCTAAATCGACTCATCGATACTGTTTTTTCAATTTCAATTTAGAATGTTAGGATTTGGTGTTCAAAAATGAGCAGAAGTACAGAAAGATTGTGAGCATTACCAACGTCATGAAAAACCATCCATGACGTAAGTAGCGCATGTAATTACATCTTAAACCGAATTTCAGTACAGACTTTTGATTTTACGAAACCTTCTGGTTGATTTTGTGAAGTCTCCAACCAAACTCTACGAATCTATCAGTAAACCTCGTTATATAAATACTTAAGCGAAATACAGAACATCAAATTAACCGTGCAAAGTAAATATTACAACAAATAATAATAAATTTTATATTGATTTTTTTTCTTGATGCAATATTTAAAGCATTCATATTCTATACCATGGTATATCAGCAGATTATAAACCATGGAACATGATATCACCACCTATGTCATTAAATGGAGATAAAGCAAAACGTGTGTCCATGGATGATTTTAATATCAAAAGTGTAAATAAATTATCCATTTTGAATCCTTTTCATTATGAAATCACAATTCTTTAGTGCACAGCCAAAGAAGTTGAATTCAACTAAGTCACGTTTTCAGAAGAATTACTTTATATTCGAATTTTTAAACCCCAGAATTTGTTCTTTGTAAGATAATAACGCATAAAAATTTAATTAAAATTTGGAATTTACGATTTGAATTATGTTTTAATAATCCTGTAAAGCAACGTTTTTATGCTGTTTTTATACTGTACAGAGAGCAGATAAAGCAAAGAACAAACAATCGAAATAATAAAACGGAACTACACGGATATGGAGAACGGAACTCGTAGAAGTGTGTATATGACAACGAAATATTCACGGTCAGTGCTTCTGAACTCACGAAAAAACCTCCAGCTTAATAACTCAAAGCATAAAATGCAGAACGACCCTCATTTCCTGTTGAAATATACGAAGACATACCGAGACGTAAGACATTGGGATTTGATGCTATAATGAACCATGAAGTACCTCAAATGAAACAATATTACTTCAAAAAAAAAAAAGTGGTTCTTCAAGTGAAGTACTTCTCCCAACATAAAGGTGTCATTAAAACAAAGTAATGTTGCTGGGAAAAAATGTCTCAAGTTAATTTTGGATACGAGTGGAAAGTTCAGTTAAGAAAAAATAGATACTAAAATTGTTCATTCGACGTATCGTATCAGTTTTTTGTTTCGTTTTGTTTTGTCATATTTCTTTACTTCAAAACACGTTAATGTACAAGTTTGTGAACCATATCACCATATTTTCATTCACGACACACAATTTTTTAAACTTTACCTCAATGATTTCGATCTAATCGCTCGGAACCGATGTATGAGAAATTCTGATACTTTGTAACTGAATGCTGAGATTTAAAATTACTCTGTCCCGTGTTCATTTTTTACCTCAAATTTGTAATGCGTAAATTGTATAAATTAAACACTATTTTCAATAATAAATAATAATAAATTTATTGTAAAAACTGTTATAAATTGCATACGACCACGTGGAGGACAGTAAACTAATTTCCTCTCCGGAAGCAAAAGAAAAAAAAGAGACTATCCCATCAACTCGAATTAAGAGCCCTAAGACCGAGCTGAATTACCATTTCTGCATCTTCCTAAGATAAGAATAAAGATAGTGAGCTATATCTCAGGACAACGTCGAAAGAATTCCTTCCGAAAAGTACTTTACTCATTCTCCTTCCTCTCAGCTGCCGCCAATCACTTTATTGAATAATATTCCTCGTACCGTCGTCAATTTCATTTCACTTTCCTCGCGTGTTCGTATCTACGTAAAATATCTCTTCGGAATGTTGAAGGCAGCTCGGAAAATCGTATTTCTTCCGCAAGCATATCTGTGGCGCTCCATGCTAATCAGAAAGTCTCCGTAGCTAAAAATTTTGAGTTTTATGTAACCATCACAGAATGATATGCACAATTTGACGCATGGTCGATATATATTACTACCTAAAATAATCGGACAACCCCTCTGGTGGCTCGTATGGTAGCGCTCTTGCTCTTCATCAAGTCATCCCGGGTTAAATTCCCGGTGGGGCCAGAAAAAAATTGTAAAGCGAACCCTCCTTCCTCTATCCACCACCTCCTGGTATCAATTAACTCTCTTACTAACTACTACTACTACTACTAACACCTCCTCATAGGCCAAGTTGTTGATAAAAACCCATCTCACCTGCCCACCTATACTAATACCATTCTACCCTCCTACCTCCTATCGCTCCATTGTAGATAAGCTTCAATAGCACGCTACATCTCCCATTATAAATACTACAGTGGGAAAAAATATTCGGACTATGCTTCACGATTGCAATAACATGGCGTTTTAATAAAAATATGCATAACATGGGAACGTGATTCATAACATGGGAACAATAAATTACATTAATGGCACGTTGACCCTACTGGATGCTTAGGGTACAGATTCACTATTTCTTGTCTCAGTCAGCATAACACCGCAATATATTTGACCTCAGAATAAACGCGGTACATACTTTATTATTATCATTGGTTTTCTGAGTTTTTATCAAGGTCCATTCCGGTTCTTTATCAATTGAGACATCAGTTCCCAGCAATAGTGAGTAAAATTTATTCAATGATCAATGCTGAGGAGGTTCCTGACAATGTGGCAGGTGTTAAGCACGACTGACTTCTGGATAAGGTCCAAAGTTCCCTTCTTGATCCCTAAGACAACGAGGTCTCTACGCGAATCCTTGTGTATGAGCCCTGTGCTGTGCTTGCTAATGTAACAACAATTTAGATATTTCATTGATTCTCCGTAGTTGTCTGCTTAACAGATCAATATTTGTCAATATATTGAACTATAGATGACGTTTTAATAACATATTACTAATGCCAGCAAAAATATTCAGGACCAACAACTTCGATTTTAGGTCTCCCGGATAGCCAGGAGTTCCACTCATTTGAGACTTCCCCCTTAAGTCCTTGAAAGTTCGTCTGTAAGAGTGTATGGGTATAAAAGGACGTTCCGACTTACCAGCTTTGATAAACAAAAGAGCTCTACAAGGCATGAAATGGCCGACCAGGCAGGATGTGAGTGCCTCTTTTACATATCGAAGCGAGACGACTATCGATTCTCCTCTTTCTGCGCGTCTTTTGGGTTTTTTCCAGTCACAACCAGAAAAGTTGACTGTAGTCAACTCTTGGCTGACTGTACACAACTTCTCTCGGAAACGCCAATGGAATGGAAAAGTGGTGCACTAGTCGACTCCTGGGTCTCACGCATGCGCGTTGGGTTACTGAAATGCTTTTTGTGAGGTAAACTGTCTCAAAATGTTTAATACACAATGGATTACTTGGCGATTATTTTAATTCGAATCTTCTGACTGCGCTCAACTCTCATCCTCAGCGAAGTCATGCGAGGTTTACTACAATAAACCTTTTTCATGAATGGAATGCTCGCAAAGTTGACTGTAGTCGACTACAGTCAGCAGTTGGCGTAACTGGAAAACCCCATTTGTGTCTTCTGTAAAGATTCTCACATGTCAGTATGGATCGAATGGCGGAATTTCGACAATAATTTTTTATTCATATTATTAAGAATTTAATTATTTACGATTACGTTTTTACTTCCTGCATCTAATCCAATTCTCCAAGCTAAGAGAAGAGCATTTAAAACATCAATATTGTTCAGTTATTTTGCTTAAGTTAAGTTCACTTAAGGTGTTTTATATCATAACGTATCTAGGTTATGCCAGAAGTTTTCATCTCTTGGGGTTCATTTAAAACGGAAGAATACTATCGTCGCTAATACTTGATATTCTCCTCTCTCCAGAAGTACAATTCCCATATAAAATAGCAGTGTGTCTAAAGCGAACTGGGGCACTGAAAAATGCAGGCTTCGTTACCTACAGATTGAGTGAAAATTA
>NNCF01126220.1:24103-51607 GCA_002313205.1 Laupala kohalensis | reverse complement strand
CTCACCTTATGCATAATAGTAACGAAATTAGAGTATTTCGCTTAAACCCAAATATCGTAAAACCCCTTCATACATGATTCGATTCTTATGTTTTTTTATCCAAAAATACGCTAATACTGTTCTTTGCAGCTTCTCATTAATAACAGTCATCAATGTCTTTCTTTTCATCACATTTTTGTAATGTGAAAAATCTGGTGAAAATATTGTCCTTAATTCATTATTTCTCACCTTTGTTTGTTAATTATAGTTTTTATGAGGTGTGCTGTTTTAAAGAAGTAACTTTGTTTTCAAAATAAATTCCGTACCGTATCACACAAATCAACAATCCAAATAAGTAATTAGATTTATAAAAACATACGTAAGCAAAAATTTAAAAATAATGTATGCTGCGTATTTTTTTTTCATCTTGCATTACCCGCTTGGGAGTAAGCGAGTCCACATTTCTCCCTCTTCATCCGAACAGAGGTGAATAATTTCTCGATTAAGCACACCACTATACATCCATTGCATTACAAATAAGCAAACGAATTTCTCTTAGTGCAGGATGACTTCCCTCCCGTTACCTGAACTCCACTAGTGTTACTCTAGACAAAGCTGTGCAAGCAACCCTCAGTGCAACACTTCCCTCAAATGAAACGTAACTTGCACTCAGAGATCGCATTTAATGCAACAACCGATTAGACATACCGTTCACACAATGACCGCTCCACATTTGATAGTAGTTCACCTGAAAGATACAACTGATTCAGAGTTCGAGTTGTGGCCGAAGCACGGCATCTACTCCGGGGTTGTCAATATGAGGAATCAGCGTGGGTTCCGGATCAGAGTGGCGAGTGCGACTGGTCGCAAGTGGGAGGAGCGCTCTACTATTCATTTCGATTGCTTACTGCATACTGTCCGCCGAAAATATATTGACTCTGTCACTGTCACTACGTAAACAGAAAGGTCATCTGACAATCAGCTCACACTCCGAAGTGGCCCTACTGAACCATCGTATTCGGCTGACCTAGGGTCAGTACTCCCGCAAATATCGCCCCACGTACTTTTCACACCAACACCAAAGAACTTTATTTTCTCTTTGAGCTTCAATTTGTTCTCCACTCTTCATCTTTATTAAGAATACGTCCTCAAGACGCTCGTAAGAAATAACCATTGAGACAATTGATAAGAAGCCGAGGCAGCTGTTGGGTTTCTGAGCCTCGGATGACAGGGACATAGACTGAGCCGACGAGGTATCGTGTAGAAATGGAGATGTTTTAACTAATGTCCCACAGTGAGATGTTCGCAGAAAGATTGTAGTGGTAGACTTATCGACTCCGCCAACTCAAAACGCGCAAACTCTACTGTGAGTAGAGGTAATGATTCAAATTCCGGTGATCCCACTGGAGATTTTTATCCAGACCTCAACGTCCTGATTTACTATGAGACCCATCAGCCTGTTGCCGATGGCACCTACAGTGCTTGGAGAAGTTTAAGTACCCCTCAACGCAACACCTTCGCGCCCGTCAAGGGAAGTTTTTTTTGTCCCTGTAAAAGGTGAAGAGAAATATTGGGAGTAATTTAATATAATTGACACTCCCTTGAAAACCTCGTAACGCATGGGTGGTATTGTACATCGAAATTTAAAAAAATACAAACTGTGCAAAGATAGTTTTGTGAGACTATATTATTTCTTTCTAGGCTATAAAAGTCATTCAGCAAGTTATGGCATACTTTATCACTAAGTAAAGAAGACGTAGATTGGAATTTGTAGCCGCTGTAGAAGACCCGAGAATCCGTAACTTATGAATGCGTATATTAATAGGGGCGTATTGGCGATGAAACCTGTCGTTAACTTAAGAAAAAAATATAGAATATTAATACAAGGTTCACTTGTGAATCGCACACGCCAGATATTCCGTAGAGGTACAGGTGTTAGTACAACTGAGACGCTCATATGTACTCCCCATAATTCATAAAAAAAGAGGTACCTTAAACATAAATAACCACGATAAAATTCGGAAAGAGTTTTTCTTACATCTTTGCATACCACACAAATTAAAAATATTAATGTTATAATTAAAGAAAATGGGAGACGATAAGGATCAGAACCCGGGACCTTCAGCTTAGCACGCTGACACGCTATCAACTGCGCCACCCCGACCCCATCTACTATTTTTAACATCAAATTGGAACATTAAAAGACAATTCATTCTATATATTTTGCTGTAGATTTTTGTCTTAAGTTCTCCTAGTACACGAGCAAAACTATTTCAGCTAATCTGCTGTTCTCTCCATGTGATTGAATGTGCCAGACATTTCTAAGTAGTGATGGCAGAGACTTTAGTCCATATATGCTCTTGACATCGAGAGAGACACGGTAGTGCAATCATCAGAATCCAACTCGAGGGAGAAGCTCAAATACGAGCTAGCTCTCTGCCACTCTGGTGGACGGTCTCTTGACAGTGACGCACAATTCGCCGTTCTCCGCGGACATATAGCGCAGGGTAAGCGACCGGATTGCAAACCAACGCTTGGAGTATGTATCATGGTCAGGGTCGGATTTACTTGAGGGACAGCACCAGGTGCCAAGTTCTATTGGGCGATCATTTTTCTCTGACTTTCCTTTTTCTTCTTTCATTACCCTCCAGATGGATAAATTTTAGAAATTTGCTGTAGAAGATCGTAAGCATATGTCACAGAATTTTCGCTTTTGCAAATAACCAATAAACAAGAATCTGCTTAATTGGAGAGAAGCGGGTCGATCAAGTAAGATAAAATGAAAAACAAATTATAAAACGTACCACAAATTAACTGACAAAATCATGCAAACTTCGTTTGAAATGTAAGCATAAAGGTAGAATTAAAGCAAAACACCTTACAGTTAGGATTGCTTATAATAATCGGGATTTAGTACATCAAAACATGACTTTTTCAGGTTTATGAATTGTTAAATAAATATTTCACTGTGTCGATTATTCACATTTACACACAGTAATTAAAATCTCAAAATTTTAAAGTGCTTTTATTCCTTACGACAGACTGGTTGAAATTACAAAAGAAAGTTGTCGGTACGCACCTTACATTATAACCTTAAATTTTTTGCTCGCAACACCTATGTATATTATGTTCAGTTGGGAGGGAAATTCTTTTCTCTATCGTGACATAAATAAACACTCTTAACACAGTGATACGTACTTCTCAAGAATCAAAGGGAAGCATTTAATGAAGTGTTATTCGCAACCTTCCCATATATTATTTGAGAGTTGTGGGTATTGATGAAACTAACCTTCATTAGAATATCCAATATAACGCAGGTATGATGTTACTAAGTCCAATTATTGACACCCACATTATAATGAAAGCAAATGAAAATATGGACTTAAGTATGGGTTGTACTTATGTTGAATAGTATTTTATATTCAACGAACAATGATGATGATATTGCCGGTTATAATTGTTTTGAACTTAACTACAATAGTGGGGAAGATAAGGATGCCAGATTCTGCAGCAAAAAAATATTATATTGCTAGCATAACGATTCGACGAAGTGAGTATAATTCAAGGCAGCTTCACAAAAGAATATCTGTAATGCCTGCTGTTAAGATCAAGATGTTATTGAATTTTTTAATAGGTGAACATCTATGATAGTTTTTCATACCTTACATAAATTTTCCTAAGTTCATAAAAAATACTGCGACCTTCCCATTCCATCGCAATATACAGAATACCTTATTTTCTTTACAATACCTCATTAAATTCCTTTACATCTATGTGAAATATTGAAATCTACCAATATGTAAAGACATAATAATAATAAAATATTACAAGTAACTCTCAGTAATTTCGGAAATTGTTGTGAAAATAAAATTGATTTCTGTAAATGTAATTAATGGAAAACAAACTCGAGCATATATTTTTTAATGGTAGATACTTCTAGGGGATGTGAGTTTTTGTGAAGCAGCAGGATATATTTTAATAAAGAGCAACTGGAAAAGAAGTTCCCAAAAATTCCAAGTAATATTTTTTCAATAAGTTCGTCACGGAACATTAAATTCATTCAGTACTACTAAATGAAAAGTATTAATTACGGAAGAAAATCAAGATTAGACGTGGGACAAGTAACACATTTTTGTACAAACTCATTTTTATTAAATACATTGAAAACTGTTTCGACTTTTTTTAGTTTTCTAAACGTTTGAGAGGAGAACTTGATACTGCGCAGATATCAGTTGAGAACCTCTGATCTGCAGGAACCATTAAGTAGTTAACTCATGTTCTGGAGTCCCCTTGAAACTACGAGGAGGACAATCGCTATCCTCCAGTTCGTGCGTCGTGACTAAACGTCCTCATGTCACTTCTCGACCTCCTCACGTCAGCGTCACGAGAACTAGGGCTTCACGGTGACAAGAGATGAGCCTCATTGATACAAGTCCCAGGATGAGTTGCATCTAATAGAAAGCTTTCAGATCCTGAGGTGAACCAGGAACTGTTCTAGGAATCAACATTCCTAAGACTTTATCACCATCGTAACAACTCCCTCCCATGTTCAGGGATTGAACCCAACGCCACAGGTTTGGAAGCTCACAAGGATCGAGGTTAAGTGTAAGCTTTACACGTCGTAATGAAACTCACAGGATCAACGGATAGTTTGCTGCCTCGATCGAGAAAGTCAAGAGAATGGAGTAGAGTTAGTGACAAAAGTCCACCCTGTTAATGCAAATCATGTAAACTGGTAAATCTGACCACGAGTTTACCCAAATTCCCCGCGCTAAATGCCCGAATAGAATACAAAATTCTAAAGTGGCGCCAGGGTTCTTAAACCAATATTCTCTCACCCCAATCTGCACTATGATAAACCTGGAAAAGTTCTAGTTCCATATTCCACCTTTGCCTTAAATGACTCCGGTTGATAAGAAGGTATTGGCACGGGAACGAGTGATTCAATCTAATAAGACATTCATCAATAGTTTCTTAAATGAGACAGTCAATTCAAAGACACTAGCAAAGAATGCATAGATGTATGCTACTAGTTTTTAGTGTATATCATTAATGCTGAATAAATCTCATTTAGGTGTATTAGGTAGAAAAAGAGTAGCACCACAAACGAGTTTTATGTTAATTAAAAACCCTTCACACAAATATTTGTCAAATAAATGTTCTATTATATGTTTTTAACACTATCAAACATGTCATTTTTTCACAATAAATATAAAAAGAGAATTTTCCTCATTGCGAGCAGTAATTGAGTAGCATCACATAAAAAAATCAAGAACCATCATCGCAATTGTGACCAANATTGAGTAGCATCACATAAAAAAATCAAGAACCATCATCGCAATTGTGACCAAACATACATCTGACAGGTTTCTCTGTGAAATACCAGATACGATGACTAATATGAAATATTAATGTGAATAGATAATCCATTTACAGTATTCACAAATAACACTGTAGGGAACATCCACGTAGAGGAAATGATGTCAATTTTGAGATGCCAGAAGTCTTGTTCGTTTTTACGATTACAATAGGATATATATACGAAAAATATTACTTCCTCTTTTTTTGCAATAAATATACTACAATTTTGCTATTTTGCGATAAACCCAATGACTCGGATAGCTGACTTTCAATTTCGTCTGTCATCCCTCGCTTCCTAAAAAGATTTTTTAGATGAATAATTTTTAGATTTAAAGCAAAAATATACTAAGCCTGAGAGGATTTTCATTAGTAGAATGTGGTTTGGTTTTGTATTTAGAAAATGTGACCATTGTTCTGGAATCGAATTATTCATACGAAGATACTACTCCCATTCAGTTAAACAAATCATGACATGTTTGATGTAATGCTGTCAGCATCGCATCTCTATTTCACGAAATTAAATTAAAATCGTTTTGCGACGCTTCCACAAACAAAATGCTTTAATAAAACAATATTCGTACACACAAACATATCACAATGTATCTCTGATTTTATGCGGCCAATTTTATAAACCATTTTGTACCAATAACAGTGCTGAAGGGTATAATTTAATTAACTCGACAATTACTAGCAATGGTATCCAGGTGCTTCAGACATTTCACAATTCTAATTTAGACAATTAATTTAATAGCAATACTAGAACCGCAAAATAAAATGTCTTAGTGAGAGAGAGACTTTTGTATTAACTTTTTCTTCTTCCCTTTCCCCGCATTCGTCTCCCCTTTCGTCTTCCCTTTAGTTACATTAAACATTTCAATTCCCTTTAGTTACATTACATTAAACATGAAAGTATTCATCGAATTTTCCCATTCTCAATACCAATTCAAAACATTTGCGGAATAACATTGAGAATCTATGATGGTCACATTAATTGGTATTCATACTATAGAATTTGCCGAACTAATTCGTACTTCATTAATTCGAAAAGAACCAAACTTCTACATTCTTATGATGGGAGAAATTGTATGATGGTAAATATTGTAAAGAAAACCAAGGAGTGTTGAGCTTCAAGGACATTTATTTTGATTTTACCTATGAATGATTGGTCTTGTCGTTCCTGCACAATTCTTTGAAATAAATGAAATGATAGTACAAGGATAATACAATGGACCGAGTTAATTGAAAAGTAAAGTCAATACAGGATAAGTTCTTATCACAGTTCATGTTATGTTGATGATATAACAATTAATCGATGTGTAGCTAATTCTGCTACTATTAATGTCCTCTATATAATCTAATTAAAAACTTACGATCTTTTGTAGACGAATAATATTTTTATTTTTTGTGAACAGCTCACTACGTTTCGTAATTTGTTATTACTTGATCACCTGACGACGACTTTAATCCAAGTCGAAACGAAGTGAGTACTTCACAAGAAAATAAAAATATTATTCGTCTACAAAAAGTCGTAAGTTTTTAATTATTTGTTTAGTTAGATGTGTAGCTAATATTTCAGGCAAATTTTCTCGATTCNGATCACCTGACGACGACTTTAATCCAAGTCGAAACGAAGTGAGTACTTCACAAGAAAATAAAAATATTATTCGTCTACAAAAAGTCGTAAGTTTTTAATTATTTGTTTAGTTAGATGTGTAGCTAATATTTCAGGCAAATTTTCTCGATTCGAGTTCACCTGATTGTATCTGTAAATTTATATTCCCATTCATTCTCATACTTCGTTCTTATAAGTTCCCTCTTCATAATTGATCTGAAATAAAACTCCGAACAAGCTTCAAACCAATCATTGATTTCATTCCTCGACCTATTCACTAAGACGAAAAGGAAATTTACCATGTCGGTAAAATAATGTGCTAAAATAAATTGTTCAGTATTGGAAGAAATAATAGTTCCCCACAATTCGATTCTTTCAGAATCGACATTAATTGGTTGTACCGTCTGAAGTGGTTTCGGTTGATCTAATGCGTTTACGCTTTGAAACAACGTATCGAGCCGTCAAATCTATGAGGTGCGACTTGGTTGCAGTTCATGGTCTAGTATTGAAGTACTACATCAGAGCGTACTTCACCTCTAAGTCAGAGGGAGAAGATTGAATAGCTGAGTGCATGCCTGGGATTAAAACTATGTAAAGACATAAGGGATTCATATTGCTAATTCTTCAAGAACCATTAGAAGAAAAAATTCTGTACGTTGATATATCATGACCACAACGTCTTACAAAATAATCATTATGTGGTTTTCTCTCTATAACTCCTTATATGTTCTACATTATCTCACTTAATTGACTTTTCAAGTCATCCTCCATCATTTGTCCCTGCAATTGGTTAGACTTCATTATAATTTTATTTTAGAGTTGTTCTTTTTCTGTTAGAAAGTTCCGAAAATAAAATTTTAATTTTGAATTTATTAATTATGTATATCATAATCAATATCTCTTCATATACTCATCTCTTGAATACATTTGGTAACCCAACATCTCTCCTTCACAATTCCCTCACACAAATCACGGTTAGGAGTACAGACCATGCGCCATGGCCTGAACCTCAACCGCAAGACAATAGATAAATAAAAATAAATTACGGGCAAGAAACCCACAAAACACTCCTAAACTTAAGTTCTCTCGAAACACTATCATTACTAAATTCAGTTTAAAGCAATCATCTAACTCTTACTGCAAATGTCACTATTGTTGGTAATAATTATATGTAAGTCGTTTTCGGAAGATTTGTCTTATCTTATTGACAAGGTCTTTGTAAACATATTTCTTCCTTTGTACCCTCATAATTTTTTCATGTACCATTCACAACTATCTATTTATCCATTTCAGCTTTCTTTTGGACTTGCTTTCGTGAGAACAATCCCTCCAAAATGAATAATTCATCTGCTAAAATAGTAAACTTTAATAAGTATGTCCGTTGAGTGCTATGCATTGTCTCCTCATTAAATTCGTAAGTTCGACAATGGACCCAAGTTGAACATACATTAAGTAGCATAGGTCTTTTGAAAATTCAATTTATTTCTTTACTTAATAGGTTAAATTTTGTTAGTCCCGCTATTAATAATAAATTTAATATTTTTGATTTTCATCTTTCCAGAACAAAACTAGTGGGTTTTTTTGGTCGCCTTTAAAGGGAGCATTGTATTCCGGTTCACCCATAGAGTGTGTGATGCCGGCCACATCTGCTCCTCCTTATGTCGATACCAAGAAATCGTGTACGTTCTTAGGATTGTTCGAGGAGATATTTTGACCAGTTTTTGTCTCCGGATTTCTTCCTGGTTAAGGGAACAAAGGAAACCACGGAGTCTTCAATTTTGACTTCACAAGAACGTTGGAAATCCACCCAAATTCTGTACTTGCCTTTCGCATCCCACTGAACCCCGTAGCAATCGTCGATTACAGAAGAAAAAGAATTTCGTGTGGGAATAAGTGGAGAAGTTTTCGTAATATTTGAGAGTTCAATCTCTCCGGAGAATACGTACAAGCCGATGAAACGAAGTACGATTGTGATACCGCGACGGAGGGAGATAGGTTGGAAGTGGAAACCAAAGAAGTCGTTTTGATCGCATGCAAGAGAGAGCACACCTGAAACCTCGCTTCGCCGATATTGGAATCCAAGGCAGTTGCATCGACGCAACGGAACTTCTCTTCGTTTCCACCTAGTGGCTGGCGCCGCACTTGCGGCAGCGGGAAAGGACAGACGATAAGAATTGGCACGAATTAAGAAGCTTTCCTTCCCCCAATCAGTGACGGATCTATTGGGGGGGGGCATAGGGGACATGTCCCCCCCCTCTAGATGCTTTAATGGGCTTTAAATGGACATTCTCAATTATTTTCTCAGTAAAAAAACTTCATTTGCTGTTAATATATTGTTGTTGTTTTTTTGGTGGGGAGGGGGGGACCAAGTGTCTCCTGTGCACCCTCAAAAACATAAAAATAGTAATAGTAAAACAAGTTTGTTTTAATTCGAAAATAAATTCAGTATACTCATTGAAAGCAACAAGACGATGTAATATGTTGCGTGTAAAAGGACGACTTCATAGGACAAAATGTTTATAGTTCCAATCTCATGGGCATAAGGATGCGATATTAGTCTGTTTGTAGTACACTCGCACTCGCACGAGATTCCGAGCCATTGACCTAATATAAAATTACCAACAGAAATTATAGATAAAATTTACAAAAGAAAGGTAATCGAAAAAGTAAATCATAAATATACGAAAATAAATTGTTTGTTAATGGAATAATGAAACTTTATTAGTACAACAAATTAACGATGGAAATGTTTTGTTGGTATTCTTATGAAATGTGTAATCCACATTGAACGATTTATGATTAAATATCAATTAGGACATTTCGAACCCTGACTGGAAGGCAAGAACATCCAAAGTAAAAATTCTGTTAAAAGCGAGAATTATTTCAAAAACGTTTTTAACTTATTTATGAAAACTGCAATTTAAGTTATTTTTTTATAGGAATGTTGCCAAATTTCAAGATATTATTTTTTTAAATTCCTGTGGAGGGACCCGCACATTTATTTTTCTTTATGGACCTCTCCCAAAATCAAATCCTCCTCTGCCTCTGCCTAAGGGGCCTTGATCGGAATTGATGGGATGGTCCCTTGCTTGCTTCCGGAGAGTAAATTAGTTTATTGTCCTCCACGTGGGTCATACGCAGTCTGTACTGTTTTTTGACAATAAATTTATAAAATTTATTTATCTAGCATGCATTTGTGGCTTCTCTTTTACGGACACAGAGGTCACTGAGCGTGCAACAATGATTCCTTTGTCTCATGGAAGGTGGCATCAAATATTCCATCCGAACGAAAAATTAATCATGAGCTCGTTTTATTGCTGGTTACAAGCAGGATTCTTATTTGTTCTGCGTTCAGTGTTATGGGGAAAAATCAGTTTGTATCAAAATGTATTCGTGTACAATTTTTGTGCTTATTAACGAGAACGAAAGAATGAATATGTTATATACTGGGAATTTAATATACTCAAAGTGTGTACGAATACCTTTTTCGTAAAGAAATAATGATATGTCTTATTACACTTGATACTTTTGTATTTGTGATAATTTTAAAGGTTTCCTCTTCATTCTTTAATATTTAATTCATTAAATAGAAAAATAATTAAAATACGAAATTCTCATTTTATGATTTATGAATACCTTTACAAGTTTGTCTACAAATTACTAAACATGTAAGCTAGGAAATCGATTTAGTTTCGTACGTGACAATTATATTACTCGTTTTTAAACGGTTATACGGTAAATAAAACTAATAACTTATAAAGCAATGCGTTGATATATCTTTCGTATAAATCTGTACATCCCTATTGCATAAAAATGTTTCATTTTATAATTTAACAATTTCTTCAAATTTTCTGATACGAAATAATTTCTCCTAATTATTTTTATTGGTGTATCATACGCTTCACACAGAAGCTAGAGCTATATAACCTTGGTAACATATTACGCTATTCTCATGAGACCAATTCAGATATCGCTGCTAATAACCTGCTACACAATTTTCCCTTGCGTTCTGCTTCCGCGCGGTTGTATCGTCATCGGGTTCTCTCGCATCGTTCCACATGAAGACCGTTTTATATCTCGCCGGTATGCGAAAGAGACAAGTCGAGGACGGGGGTTGGAAACGGCGGCGGTTTCAAGGAGGAGAGGAAAGGTTGGTGATAATGACTTGGATGGGGATGGGAGTCGAGATGATTACAGTGGTTGAATTGGTGACAGGTCACTTGGATTTGGTGGAGGAGTCGGTGATAATGGGATGGGGTTGATGGTGGAGGAGATGGAACTGGTGAGGGAAGAATAAGTGGAAATTGGTGACATTGGTGTGGTGACGATGTGGCGTGGTGAACTTGTGGACCGAGAGTGAAAGAGGCAGCAAGAGAGATGGGTTGAGGAGTGTGGGGGGGGGAAGAGGAGGAAAGAGCTTTTAGTAGGAAAGTCGGCTCCTCGCAAATCCCTCATTAAAATGGAGCGCCCGCGCGCCTGCCCTTCCTTTCATATTCCGTATGCCGCTGGGCGAAACAACGCTAGCTCGTGCTCGCGCCCTGGTGACTGCTGTTGGAATCAAAGGTCCGCGAGATGAGCCGACCCTTACGCTCAAGTTGGGAGGAGACAACTTTTAAGCACATGCCATGCGAGCAATGCAATCCAATCGATGGGACCGGAAAAAAGTTATTTTTGTCACCAAACAAGTTACGACGGTACACTAACATGTGTGAATTTGGTAGCTGAGCTAAGCTTATTCTCCCCGAAAAACCACACTTCGTCCCTTCACTATAACAAACAATCTTTTTTTCTACATCTACGACATAAATCTCGAATAATTTGAAATGTGAAACTTTTTTAAGATACCTATCAAAAGTTTTCTATAAATTTAATTTTAGAATAAAACTATAATATACTTATAAATGTACATTTAATTAAATAACCAAGAGAGAAATTAGGTAGAGCACAATCTCCTCAATTAATCCTATTTCCCTTATTACTAGTTATAGAAAATTTAATTAACACATTCACTATGATAACTGAATTACCACGAAATGAATGTTACACAGAGGATAACCGCTAATAAATGAACTCTGCTGAACACACAAATTTAGATTATCGAGAGTGTTCTCAAATCAGTCTCAATATCTCTGTTCTATAATTATAGTGAGATACTCTCTTTCATCCATTTACTTATTTCTCCCCGTCTCCAGTTTTTTTTATTCTTTCAAATATCCTACATATTATTCCTTTTTACTAAACGTTTCTATCGTAAGTCCGCTTTCCCCCCCATTCTCTTTTGTCCGAGCGGAATCAGTGATACCATGGTCAATACAGCCAATCTAACTCTCAAAAATTCTGAGGATGCTGGAACGAATATTACTTTAATTTATACTTTTAAATGAAATATACAAAGTTCCCATTGTCTGCGACTTGCACTAAAATATTTCCTCTCGGAATTTGACTGGGCTATAACTCTTTCCGTACACAATGAACTGGATGATATAATAAATCCTACCTATTTGATTAGAAGTAAGAATTATAAATAACATGGCCACACACACAAATTCGGGTCTGGGTATCAGACCATATTTTCTATACGTTTTTCGAGTCGCTGAATTTGAATCCGGGGTCCGTTTCGAATGTGCCTTGGATACAGATAAGACAAGCATCCACGAAATAAAGTTTGTTGACAATATGAGACTCAAAGTAATATGTGTTCAATAAGGCTGAAAAGCCTTACTTATGGCGTTTTTTAGGTTATGGGGTTATTTCGTTATGGGGGTATGAGTTTATGTGGTTAAAAGGTTATGGGTTTAGAGTTAAAAGCTCGGATTTTGTGTTTAAAGTTTGAAATATATACTTATACGTGTTAAAAAAAGCTAAAAAGCATCAATTATTAGTTTTTTAGATTATGGCAAAATTCTGACGTAATAGGGTCAAACGGATCCAGGATTCGAATTTAGCGACTCCAGAAACGTATAGAAAACATGGTCTGATCCCCAGACTCCAAATTGTTTTTGTGTGTGGCTGTGTAATGAAAGCGAAAAAGTAAGCAGTTAAAAAGAAAAAAAAACTAGACGAAGAATCCTCACACAACAATTTGGTCGCAATTAGAAAACTCGCGACCGTACATATCTGCAACTGCTTTACTTATTTGTTTCATGTTTGATGACGAAGTTAAGACCATTAGGCCTGCTCTTACACCAAACCATTACTTATGTGGGGGAACTAGGCAGAAGAGGCGTTAGGTTGGGGTGGGGGGAACGTCTGGTATCGAACCGACATTTGTCTGGAGCAGGTAAGGGAAACCCCTCCTGAAAATCTCCCCTAGTTCGCCCGAGTAGGATTTGCACCCGCACTCTTCCTCTCAACGGTTTCATGGCAACAAATACGCAACCACTACACTAGCGCTGTAGGATTTTTGGAGGTCACCTTCCTTTAAAAAAAGGCACGGATGTAAATAAGCACGGAGCAGAAGCGGACACCACGCGATGGAGCCGCGATATGCCACGAAGCGGTGGATCCGTTTCTCTTTGAAGACGCAAGCGCGGGTCGGACAGCGGCGTCTCTACAGACGTGCAGCAGAGGGAGCGCTCGATGCCTCCCACGAAACGCTGTAACCTCAACGCAAAGGGCATTCGCTCCACGAGGTACTAAAGAGAAAGGAGCATATTTCCTACATTTTGGATATTAAATAGATATCAAAGGATCATTTTAACCAGGAACATTTTTGGTATTGTGCGTCTGTAACAGCACAATCTTGGAATTTTAGACTGAAAAGCTAGCTACAATCAGGGAATTAAAACGTGGCCGTATTTCAATGAGAATCTAGAGTAGGAGTGGGACACAACAATGATAAGGGAGTCTGATCATTCAGAGTAGCTTGCTGAAAGATCAAAAATATAATCGAGAATATTGAAGTAGTTCCAACAAAGGGGTTCGTAATTGCATTACGGTTCCAACTGAACATCTATTTTTTTCTATTGAAGTTTTTGTAAGTGGGAAATGTAGCGTAGTGCTATTGAAGCTTATCTACATGAAGCGATATGAAGTAGGAGTTGGGTGATAGGGATATTGTTAGTACGTGGGCCGGTTAGCTGGGTTTACCAAGAGCCCATGTGGAGGGGTTAGTAGAAGTGGTTTGTAATAGAGTTATTGATACTAGCAGAAGGTGGGTAGAGGAAGGAGGATTCGCTTTTTTCTGGTCCCACCGGGAATTGAACCCGAGATGTCTTGGTATTGAGCAAGAACGCTACCACCTGAGCCACCAGAGTGGTTTAAACCTGAATTGAAAAAGGAGACAAAGCAGTTTAAATATTTATTGTGAAATAATACATTAATAAAGAATAATAAAACGAAGACATAAATGAAATATAACCGAGTTCTAACGGTTCAAACCATGCATATTCCGCAAGACGTTCAAGTTACAGTTACAAGTGTGATTGTGTTTACATCTTGATCGGTGATTCTTACTCAAGGAATTATCTTCCTCTCTATCTGATATATACGTACAAGCTTATGACGAATTTCCACTGGCGATGTATTATTTAAACTTTTATAAGCGAAAAGGGAACACTTTTTGATTAGTTATTGGGACTAATATCCCGTCACTATAACAGAACAGTGTTGTAGTTACGATTTTACAAACAACGAAGAATTAGTGTTATGAACAAAGGATTGAATGTAGGTTATTCTCCGGTTATAGTTATATTTGATAATAACAGCAGCTTTCCTCACTATCCTAACAAGCCAAAGAAAACGAACGTCTCTATTTAAATGTAAGAATGATCCATTTCATTAGCTTATTTGTCGGGGTGTTATTCATCATTGTAAGTGCTTGATTGGTATTAATACTCAAATGTAGCAAGCGTGTTCGAGTATGAATTCCCCACAAAATATAATTAGGTAAGAGAAGGTAAAACTAAATACACTAGAAGAAACTATGTACACGTAGATTCAATTTCAAAGGCACAGGTCATTTAAGGTGCGCAATGAGAACGAGAAACGTACATAACAAGGTACATGAAATAATATACATGGTCATTCTGTCATAGGTCTCCTAGTGATGATTGAAACGGTTAAATGAGTTTAAAACAATTCCTCATAGGACATAAATCAATGTAGATTACTCACACGCAGTACATACGTAAAGTCCGTGGAAATCTGAGAAAGTCACTGAATAATAACACTTGGCTCGAATAATAATTCGGCAAGTAAATAGTTCTGACGCCGAGTTGAACTTAGCACTGATTTTAAACGTTGATAGTGTTCGTGGGCATTGAGAACCCGTGTTAGAACGCGATGTCACTCCCGTGAGGAAGAGCGGTAGACTGATGTCACTTGTAGTGAAGCGCGCAGTCGACTGATATTCTAGTTTCCAAATCAACAAGTCCCGTTGCTATGTTCTAACGGTCGACCAGGTCACCTTGTAATGATGGGAGTGAAGTTCGTTGGAGTTGGTTTTGGTGACTATTAGTAAATGTCACTATGTAGCGTGTCGCTACATATTCATTAATGGAAACCGAAATCAGTGTAAATGGATTAAACAATTGGAACCAGTCTTTGGTCTCGTTATAAATACCATTAATGCCGGTAACCATGTTTAAATGTATTTCAAGGATTTCACAAGTATTGAAGAATGCAAAAACCCTTATATCTCTGTTTTTCAATTCTCTTTACTTCAAATAACGACACCCGCATTTATGTTAAGTCTTCTCTAAGAATAAATATTAAATTATGTAAATTCAACACGAACTTCCTTGACATCGTCACGAACCCGTAGATAACTCTCAACTTGTCCTCTATTATAGAGTACAGCTTTACGGAATGCAAAACTACGGTCCACCGTTTCTTCGTATCAGACCGTTCCTTATCCCGAAATCCAGAGACCCAAATTCCTTCGTGAAGGCCTACTAAACGGGGTCACGGCTTCAGTTAAGTTCGGTCGCGTGCAATAGCTTTTGTACACTGCTCTATTGTTGCGTGCTGGGCATGTGGGGAGAACCTACGCGATGTTTCGAGCCGGGAGGAAGGAGGGAGATTTAGATTTTATATTCAAAAGAGCTTCCTCTGATGATACTGAGGAAACGAAGTCGTTCTGCGTAGAGTCCTCAATTCAAGACAGAACCGTCAACCGTGATCTCTAATTTCGAGTACGTAATTTTTCATAACAGCTATATTTACTACACACAAATTCTCATAGCCCCTTTCCCACCAGCTGAGTCTCGGTCCTCGCCTCTTATTGGCGAAGTAGGGAGACAGGGAAGGTCACAATCACGTGACCAACTACAGCTGACTGACACCGCTCTCAGAAACTGCGCGGAGTGTTTTCCGGAAATATGAGAAATTCCACATATTTCCGCACTTGTCCGTTCTCTCTTGATTAAGGTCTCTAGTTCTGCGGAGCATACGAACAAAACAAGGCGGCGATACGATGAAGACGGTAACGCGCATGCGCACGGGGGGAAGAGGAAGGGCGAGGAAGGAGTACGGGCTTTCCCTATTAACGAAGGAACTCATTACTGGGACGACGGTACACGAGTAGCAAAGCAGCCACGAAGAGAAGGGAGTATGACAAGAAGACTATGTCACAAGATGAATAAATGCGGAAGAAGAGACGCAGACAGAGGAAGAGGGAGATATTCGAGATCACCGACGATAAGATGGATTTTAGCCACCAGGATTATCCCTCTTCTTGATTGTCCAATCATAACGTGTAGGAAATCCCGCCAAAATGTGATAGTTAATGACGAAGTTGAAAAGTAATATATCACTCGTTCGCTTTTTGCACAATGTTAAAAGTAGTAACTATCAACAAAATTCGATACCAGTCACCATCGCGAGAGTTTGTAAACACATTTGTCTTGATCAAATATTTGAAGAGATCTTTATTTTTCGACGAGTACGGACGTGTACAATACAAAAAGAGATATTCGACTTGTCTAAAATACAATATGTTAAACCACCCAGGAGGGAACTATATATACTTTTACTACGTAAATAAATAGATTTTAAAATAAAAAAGTGCAGATAAAAACATGATATTGGCATGTGTATACTTGTATAAACTTGTGTTGCTGCCTGTGAGCGAATATTTGTTGAAAATACGGTAGACTACTCAACTCAGTCATATTTTCGGGTAACTCGTAATGGTTAATGTATTTTACTACCCCTCGGAATCATGGTTCGAACCATGGTTGATCCAAGAAGAAATTAGTCGTAATAGACAAAAGGGGTTTATGGTACGTGTTCTTGCTACTCCTGCAATTTACCCCCTATCTCATACAACCAATCATCTACAAGCACCCACTTCCCTGGAAACGTCCCAAAGTAAGCGCGCTATGGAATACGAACACTACAGTATCTACACAATGAAGCTAATCAAATAATGTATAGTATCATGCAGAGACCAGTGAAGTGTGAACATGTTCACGTATAAAATGGACGCACTGTGTTTATTATATAACGAAGTACGTCTCGCCAAAGGTACGTTTTATTTCATTTTTTTCAATTCTTCTTGCCAAGTGATAGAAGTCGCCAATTCCATGTGTGTCTATATCATGTTTCATATCCACGTTGAAGAAATCGCTGAAAATACATGGTAGCACTTGACCTGTTTTCTTTAACAAGCATATCTGTTCTGAATCTCATAATATCAGCAGGGGTATCACGGATATAGTGTGGATTATAAAGCCAATGAAGATTGCAATTCAGGGTTGTAGTTGGTCCTTTGGCGTTAATGATTAACATTAATTACCTATCAAAAACAAACAACCCATACCAAAACATTTTGCCACAGCGCAGTACAAGATTAACATAATGTTTGTTTCGATTCCTCTAGATCTATTAGTGGCCGACCTAGTAATGCTCGGGATGCTGAGCGAGATGATCGGCACCTCGCACCAAAATAATAGTAATAATAATAATAATAATAATAATAATAATAATAATAATAATAATAATGACGATGGGTTCCCTACAACTTATGAGAGACATATATCTCCCCATAGAAGAATAAGATTAGTGAATCCTATCTATAAAAAATATAATCAAACGTCTTTCTTATGGTTTTCCGTCTGCCAACATGTGGCAGATTTCAATAACATTGTAGAAAAAGAAATCCTAACAGATTGACCATTACTAATACTTTTCTAACGCACGTCAGACAAGAATACATAATCGAAACTTCACAACACAATTGACAAACACATCTAAGGTTATGAAATGGAATAATGAAAAAATTACACAATTGATTCATAAATAAATGGTTAGGATTTACTTCATAAATAAACTAATTTTCTTCAGTACATCTATACAGTCCATTCTTCCTTCAATATTTTTGGTAGTCCAATAACACACTTGATTTAACTTATAAGTGCGTTATTGGTAGTGCTCCAGAAATATTGGACGCTTCTATTTTAAATACACTACGAAATTAAGTTCTATTTTTAAATCTTACATCGTCGAGCGCTCGTCATGGAATTCTGCGATTTGATTTACCAGAGTTGACGAAGCAGTTTCATTAGCAATCAGCGTATAGCAGAATATTATTTGAATCTTAATGAACATTATAAAGTAAAAAAATACGAATATTTTAGGTTCTATTTTAAAACAAAATGTTAACTTAGATAAAACTTTTTAATCGCATTCTTGTACATCATGGGAGATAACACTGCAGTAAACTTGAAGCAACTAATTTAGCACTATTTACTTGCTTCACTATCATTATCGATAAATAATTGTTGATTCCAAATTGATAATTAAAAGGAAAAATCTCTCAAAAAAGAAACCATTTCCTGTGAAAACTCATTGCGTCTTCTTTTCCCTTCGATACACAGTAGATAAATTTTTCCTCTTTCATAACCATCGGAGTACTAGAGTGTGAAATGAGGTTTCAGTACATTTATCTGCCAGTTTCTGGTTAAACGTAAAAGCGTCAGTCTCGTCTTCTGCTTGTTATCGTCTTCAAAGAAGCCTCAATTCATCCCGGCACTCACGTGAACCACCGATCGCGGCGGTTATCAAGTCTACCAACTTCTGAATACTCCTCCCTCCTCCTCTTCTGTCACAAGCTTCAACCCCTCCCCCGTCCCTTTCACAACTTCATATACCAAACCGTTCCCCAACCTCCAACAGCCGGGTAAAGTTTTAATGAATTCCGATATCTCGTCGAAGATAAGTTGGCAGCCCTGCAAAAGGGTAGCAAAGATCTTTTTCGATTTATATAAATGTCTTACCCACTTCATTCCGAAGCACTTTGCCACTGCTAAGCGACCGCTTTTTACCTTATCAATACATGGGTGATTTAAAATTTTAATTTGATTAATTGTTCGGGTTCGCGGGGAAGCCCTGAAGACGCATTCTGTTGGCAGTGCGCCCGAACTAAAAAGACGGCTGGCTCGGATGGTGGCGTGTTTATCGGGTCGAAAAGAAATATCTTTTAGGTGCGACCGCCATAGGACAAAGTACATATTTCATCCTTCTGCATCTTGATGTAGCGCAAAAAATGAGAGAGTAAAAATCTAGCTCTGGGGGAAGGGAAAAATCGATTCTTCTGGCAGATGAAGATATAAAGAGCTTTCAATTAATATTCGGAGCTCAGAATGTAATTCGAGGCTGTGTTGTCGGTTGCTGCCGGCTCCACCGATATTGCTGTTGTGGAAAGGAAATGATAGCGCAAATAGCTTAAAAAGCGTGTGGATAAGCAACAATAGGGTAGTTACTTTCGATAGGCACATCCTTCATTTGAAACTGTTTTGTAATCTGTGTAATTTATTTGATATAAGCATCTAATAGCAAAGTACCATCTAAAAAGTGAAACATTCTTGATACATTACTGCAGCTCTACAAATTGGCATACATCGTTTCAGGGACGTAACTAGCATTTCTAAAAAGAGGAATTTCGAGGTGTAAATAGAATAATCTCCCACAAGAACTCGTATTTTATTTTATTTCAAAATGTTCATGTTATATTAATACGAACTTAGTGCTAATATATCATCGACACACGCATAAGATCAACAATCCTTTATGTAACGTAATTCATAGTAATGTTTTATTATTTAGTACATTTTTTAAGGCATAGGTTGATCGTGGTCCCTGGTGGCCCCTTTCGGCTACATCATTGACTTGAGTGATAAAACTTACGTTGATAGTGCCATCATTCACCTATTCTTCAGAATGTGTAAAATCTCATTAAATGTTTTATACCACTTTCTTTTTAATCTCAAACATTTCCCAAAATGTTATTTGAAATCCAATTTCATTCTGCGGGACTCAGGACTATATCGATTGTGTAAATGGTTAATTGAATTTCATATGCTACGTAACAAGAAGAAACCTATATGATCCTAGAACAGTCATAAACATTTACATTTTGTTCAAATAAAAATTCGAAAAGTGTATTTTATTAGACTCGTTAAGAATCTTCAAGCCGCAATAACCCAATTAGTAACGACCGCGAAAATACCAATTACATAGTCTTCTAGAACCGTAAAACAAGTGCTATTGTAACTTATTTAGTTCAACATTAAAGGTTTTACAAGAATGAGAGATGTAATAAATATGCTTATTATAATAATAAGATTAGTGAGGTATATAGGTTAAGTCATGTTATTTACTTTTTTTTCCCCTAAATTTATATTAGGACCAACCTATGTACGGATATGTATACCCCCTGTACGTCCTCCGTATGTAATATGTTTCCATATGAAGGATAATTAATAATATATAAAATAAATAAAATAAAAAGTATAATGGACATTGAGGAATATAGGAGATCTATCAATTCCTCCCTCTCCCCCTCTCCCCCACACACAGACAGACACACCAAAATAAAGAAAATTTTGTTTTTCTCGTAATGTGTGTATAGGCATACACACACACAAACATATGTATAGTATATATACACACATAGTATAAATACATAATATACACATATATACATGAATAATATATTAACACGCAAACATAATACGTGAATGTGATATCCCCCCTTGATTATTTTATTTCCTTACGACAAACTTTCCACAATATTCATCAAAAAACGTATGTTGAACGGAAACGTTCAACTGTAAGAATATGTTACTAATCCACAGCAGCAGAACAAACTTCGTTTTAAACCAATTAATCTAAAAGTCAATGTTCTCCAAAAACCATTTCCGAAAACCAAGCCTTCATCGCGATGCCATTCCAAACAGAAGCAGACGTACACACGGTCACATTAAGCCGTCAGCAAACAATTTCTGTTCAATAGCGAAAGACGAATGTGGCCATTAGGGGGCCAATGGTCACAATGCTGCCAACTGAGGCTCATGGAAGACTGCCATGCTGCTCCACTTACGACGATCGAAGCAATCTCATGGAGCGTGCATATACAAAAGAACGCCGTAGGGCGTATAGACGCAATGATGCATGCATAGCATGTAGTCATGTGCAAAGAGAATTGCCTCTTAAATGGGGCACATGAATTCGAAAAACAGTTCAAAAATTCACAAAATGTTTTGTGATGATTAATTTGAGACATTAAGAAAATTAGATAGTTCAGAGTTTCGCACGCGAATGATGAAGTAAAAAAGGAATAGGAGACCAATATTCTACTTTTCAGCAGGTAAGTATACAAATTGTGTAAATAAAATTTATTTTTATACACAAATGAGAAATTAATTAAAAATGCTTTTATACATTGGGAAGTGATGAAAAAAACTAATTGATGTGAAAGAATGAGCCTATTAGCTTTAATAAATTAAAAAATGTTCGACACTGAATAGAGAGACTACAATTCTGAGTCGGCAAGTAAACAAAATTCAGGGAATACAGTTAATTTTTAGACACAAATAGGAACTTAATAAAAATGAATTTACACAAATGGGAAGTGTTGAACTGCAACGAGAGAATGAGCAGATCAGCTCTCATAGATTTAAAAAACACTTAAAATATATTATAGACAAACGAGATATGACAATTAGACGCTTTTCCGAAAGACGGGAAATTACAAAATATACTTTCAAGCAAAAATTTTTACCGAGTACTACAAAACAAAAATGTATGAAAAACAAACTGTTTCTACCATTCAAGGAATATTTTTAACTCGTAAAATAAAAAACATGATTTGTATATGTGTGAGGACGGTGAAAGGAAGGGGTTGAAAAGCAGGACAGTACAGCAAAAGCTATCTCAAATTTTTTTTAGGTAATTGATTGAAATCATGAGAGGAAAAAGGAGTCTATGGTCGATCTATGGGATGGGGGTAGGGGGGGGGCTGCTGCTAAGGGAACTGTAGCTGCTCCCCCCATTAGACCAGAAGTCTTCACATACAACATTGAAGTTGATAAATGAAATATTGTGTAAAAGTCTTACCAGAGTAATTATTGTTATTAGTTATAATTGTTATTGTTATTAATAATACTATATTCTTAACATTAATACATAATTGTTGTTGTTAATAGTACCACATTATTTATTGTTAATTATTTATTTGATGCATTTTATTTAACGGTAATATTTATAAAATTTGTGATGTAAAACCATAATTTTTAAACAAAAATGAAACCCGGATAGCCCCCCTCCCCTGGATAGCGGGCTAGATTTGTCATTGAAAGGAGATAATTCTGGAGTGATAAGGAAACTTTATCCCTAAATTTCACCCAAAGAATGAATTTAATTAACATATTTATAAACTGCTACGAGTCAACTCAAGTTAACAATAGCAAATTATGCAAAACAACTCGATCAATGTCTTCCGAGAAACGTGACGCGAACAGGAAAAATAGGATACAATTCCCTCTTCTTTACTTTGTTAAAGGCGTGTCGTCCCGAGAACGCAGATCCCGCAAATATTTATTTTCTGAGAAGTTACAACACTTCCCTTAAAATCCATCAGCTGTTAACTTGAACACGTTCAGCTCTCCAGTTCAACGAACTTGCATCACTGGAACCAAAGTGCTATTAAAAGTTCCATTTTATAAAACAAGGCGCTTTTTTCTCTGAAGTGTTACAGTCCAAATCACATAGGTGTTTCTTATGTTTTTCAATATTATAGTGATTGTAGTATTATGATAAACTAATTATAGTAACAAATACGATTGTAGCAATAATGTTCACGGCACTATTCGTACATGCAGTAGCGCATGGAGCTGAAATATGGGGTGATGGGGATTGCGCATCACTTAATTCGCTTCAAAATAAATTCTTGAAAAATACTCTTGGCGTACTTCCGAGTACAGCTAACTGTGGTACTCTTTGGGAATTCGGAGTTTTTACCGTTAGAAGTAGGAATTAAGATGAGGGCCATTAAATATTGGGTTTCAATAAGAAATTGGGAAAGGAACAACAATATATCCGAATGCTACGAGTTAACGTCTAACGATGGGTGGGGTCAACATATTGGGATTAGAATCAAAACTGCCGGTCTAGGACACTTGTGGCAGACAGCTCCGACGAGATCTGACTATGCATTAATTATTCAGAGACTTGAAGATATAGAACAAGAAAACATGACGGCTGAGAGACAGGAAGAGAGGTCACTAATTGTGCAGAATATTGTGGCAGGAGACTGGGGGCGAAAACACAGACAAATTAAACAAGGTAGCATAAGCAGGTTACGCTTGGTTTCGACTTGGGGGATGGAAATTAAGACAATTAAGGGAGGATCGAGATTCGCAATACCCTTTATGCACAGATCAAGAAGACTGGGTCCACATTCTGCTAAATTGCGTTAGCACTGAAATAGGTCGAAAAAAGTGGCTGCTTGAGGGGGGTTACGATCATAAACCAAGAAATTACACTCTAGCTTTTGAAATAATGCGAGATAATAGAATCTCCGTTACTTTACTCCTTGGAAAGTTTCTGAGTATGGTTAGAAAAAAAGAGGGAGGTGGAACTGATGAACGAGATTGACCAGAATGAACACACTTAATTTTAATGTTTAAATTATTATTATTATTATTGATAGTAGTAATATTAGTATTCTATTTTAGTCTTTTCATTTATTTAAAAAAAATGTACATGTGCGGATATGGGTCCATGTACATGTACGTATATATAGGTAAATATGTAAACAAGATTTATTTGGGTATGTTGGTATTAATGATAATAATAATAAAAATAATAATAAATTTATTGTCAAAAAAATAGTACAAACTGCGTATGACAACGTGGAGGACAATAAACTAATTTACTCTCCGGAAGCAAGCAAGAGACCCATCAATTCCGATCAACGGCCCTAAGGCAGAGGCGGATTCAAAAATTTCAGCAAAAATTCCTAGATAAGATGAAAAGTTAGCAACGAGTTATAATACTAATAGAATGTCAATATGTTTGTAATTTAACGCAAAAAATTTACATGTACAAATTATTATCGAACTATCGATTATTCTGAGTATAGTGTTTAAAAATCATAAGAATTGAAATAACACTAAATTCACGATGTACTGTTACAATAAACAAGCCCCTACACAAAGTCTAGAGAACCTGTATAAGAAATCCGCCTCTACCCGAAGGAAAAACGGAGAAAAACCCGGGTCAGGATGGGATGTGTAGGTTATTTGCCCTGCAGATAAGTATGCATTCTTTCTATGAATTTATTTTATTCTGCCGCAGAATTTTTTTGTTCTGTTACAGGTTTACAGTTACCAACCAGATTGTTTTTATGCTTAGCACGCTTGCCCTAACCGTTGGTTTTCCGTGTTTACCAATGAACGAAACAGTCACTTAAGTATGTATTTCAGTAGCTGAGATTTAAAATTGAAATTAAAAAAATAGCCATGAGAGTAAAAAATTCTCATTATTACTTATTATCACTTATTGATTTTCTTTTTCCGCTACTGATATCAGTTACCTGCCAAATAAACGAAATCGTTTAATATTTCCATTTTTAGTTACTGTTTCAGTTCATTGAGAGTGAATACTAGGGTATAGTATGCACAGCTCACGGTACATTTTAGGGCCTCTGTAAGGCGCACGGGCCCTAAGCCCCGCCATACATATTGTATATTTTACGTTAAAATAAAGCCCATTTGAATTGAATTGAATGTTTTTCAAACAATTTCAATTTTGAGATTCTTTCAATATATTTCCTAATTAACGTGTAACTTCATATTCCATGCACCACATATTAATTATACATACTGGAAACTTGAGCTATCAATATTTTCAAAAGCACCAGAAACTTGTTAAGTCCCATTTGACACAATTTGCAATATTAGACATTATAACAAAAATAGAATAATATTTTATTTTATGTTTGGCTTGTGGTAAATATAGACAGTTATAATAAGACATGATATGAAAATTCACTATTTATATTATATCATACACGTTTCGACACTATAACATCTGTGATTTAAAATACTGAAGGAACAAAATGATCTAGACAGTTAAAACCACAAAATGAATCGAAGTTCTTATTGGTTTTTAAAATGAGTACTCCACAAAAAATAAACATGACTTAGATTTATCGATATTAAAACTGATTTACAGACATCATTCAATTTCTCTTAGTTTTCGAAATAAAACTGGATAAAAACCATGATGATAAAAAACCTGAAAATAGTTTTGCCAATATATTTCACGAAAATCGAGATAATGAGGTACGCTGTATATCAAATTAGAAGACTACTAGTAGTTCACAAATATGTACATCCGGTTTGCCACAACTGCTGAGTTTTAGAACACGGTGTAGATTAAAATTAGCCCAGAAATTGTATCACACGCTGTAGATTTTTTAACACTACGTTTATAACCTCGGAGTCACAATTCATCGAAATGTAAAATGGAGTTGTTCCACTGAGAAAGATGAAACACTCCGAAGACGTGTCAAGTGAATAAGAAAGCACTCTGTTCTAATTTTCGAAATGTAGTCTTCTTTATGACTTGTTCCACGCGGTACTTTCATCGCCGAGAGGCTGTTCTCACCACGTAACGTTTGTAACTCCCGCATCTGTGCTACGTTATGTTCTTCTTTGAAATGGGAGAAACATGTCGGAATTGAGTTCATTTTTAACTCTTGACAAACGACAGATTCACGATTCAAAGGGTTCAAATACTGGGAATTAACTTTTGAATAAACGTTATTGTCGAAAAAGCAGTTGCAAACTACGTATGACCACATGGAGGACAATTAAGTAAGTTACTCTTAGGAAACAAGCAACGGGCCATCCCATCAATTCCTCTCAAGGGTCCAAGGACAGAGGAAAAATTTAATATTTACAAAAGGCGTTATTTAGCAAATACGTATTGTAATCTATTTATTATTCCAAAATAAATCAAAGATATTAAATACAGTGAAAATTCAAAATTAATTATTAATGGCATGTGAAAATACGCCTCTATCCGGAGAAAAAAAACTGTTCAGGATTGGTAATGTAACAAATTGAACCGCTTCATAAATTTAAAGAGAAGTGGAATATTTAATTCCTTAAATAAATGTTTATATTAATTTCGGGGGTGAGATTTACATATTAATCGAACTATCGAATGTTTCGGATTCTGAATGTTTGAATGCTCTGAGCGGAGTGGCTCCGAAAGATAATACTGTATCGCGAAATGTGGTACATAACTAATTACACATACATCGGACAAAAACTTCAACTGAATATAGTTTTAGTAATATTTTTAACTTCATGCAATAAGATTAACATTCACACGTAAACCAATCTCTTCCACCTTAGTAAATGTTATTAATCGAATTGGGTGGAGAATGTGTGTTGAGATAAAGTACAAATCATTTCTGTAGAATTCAATAACTGATGGTAGATTCATGTTGGGGATCTAACCTAGATTGGATACATGTTTTCTCAGTAAAATTAACGAAGGGAAAACGTTACTTACACACTTTCATAGTTTTTTCACGCCCTACAAAAAAATTCGAGTTTTAAATTATGTATAATGGTAAATAACATTGAGTCAATTTGTTATAAAAAGAGATCAGAGTGGCACATGTAGTTAGTCGGTATCAGAATTGAAACATGCCATTCGTACTCATTTGAGCGAATCGTATTCAGCCCAAATGAATGACTCCCAGGTCTATTCAGTTTGCAATAAAATGTATGCCTCGTTTCTCCCCGGACCTTATGGGAACAAAAGCCACCTGAACGTACAATTACCTTCCTCCATAGTTATCTTGATTGATGGTCGTAACAGAGTCCTTCAAAAAGAAATAGTCTTCGTAATGTTCTTGTAATATATATGTTGACAAAATGTCATAGAAGACCCAAATATAAACAAGCTAGTTCTTTGTTCGGAATCGCCGAAAGCTCCATTTAGACCCTGTCTTTAGAGCTAATGTAAAATTGTCTTAAGCTCTCTTCACTCCAGTCAGCAGTAGAAGAATGTTGTTTTGGCTTTCGGGTTCTCCTTCTCCGTCCGAAAATAAATCGTATGAGAACGTTAGAAGAGGGGTTTCCGAAACCAACAGCATGCTGTAATCACTCAGAGGAAAGTCGATACATATTTACCTTCATACACCAATATAATTTAAACAATTGAGATTTTACTTGTTAATACTCGTAGTTAATCTATTATCCCTAGAAGTGAACTGGTTACGTTCAATGGTGGATCTAGACAGTAGTCAA
>NNCF01126219.1:388823-475936 GCA_002313205.1 Laupala kohalensis | reverse complement strand
AAATTCTTGATAGCACACGTCGCCACCTTATTATATCTGTATGTCAGTCTTTCCTTTCTTGATTTTCCCCATCTCGTCCCCCGCCTGGGGTTAATTCCGCCAGTAATTTTTTTCGTCAAAACTTGTTCTCCACTTTGCTTTTTTCTATTTACCAGTTGTTTTATTTACCCACGACTGATTAACGCGAAATGGTCAAGCAGACGGTGGAGGCGGTGCGAGGGAGACGTAAATTTTCCAATAAAATATAACGGAATGTAACTTGGATTTTTAAAAATTTATTCATATTCAGCTCACTTTTTAGGAGAAAATATTTAAGTTGATTGATTAAAGAAAAAAAATTGATTAAAATCCGAAATTATAGCATTTAATTTTAAAAGTTACGAAATAATTTAACGTTTTAGTGCTTCAAGGAAAATGAAACTTTAAAATCAATTTCATTAGTTCTTTTACAAAATACATCTAAGATAAATGCTTAAGCAGCAATGCAATCTTAATCAGATGAAAACTTTGCACCATAAGAAAGTATGTGCATTAAAAATGTTAATATTATTTTCTGCATCTGGTGAAAAAGAGTTTGGTCATAAAGATTCTATTCTTTTGAACTCGGTTCACTACAGTGGAAAAATAATCTATTTCCAAGGATCAGAAACTATTAAGGAGTGCAAGACTCCCAGAGTAGGTTTCAAAATCTGATTTTGTATTTGCTGACGTATTTCAATGTTGGGTGCTTCAACAACTTTTCCAAATGTTATAACAACTGAGTTATTTTTGAGAAAATGAAGTATTATTTGCAAAATATTGTAGGAGAAGATTTTTTAAAAGAGGAAGACCACTAGTGTATCATGTTCCGTGTCTGTGCAAAATATCTTCAAAAATAGGAACGAGTAAATTGATATATGTAATGTAAAATTAAAGAATCTTGTCCCGACTACAAGGGTTCTTTGGATTGAACGCAAAGAACTATATTATATATGAGAACGTATACATCGTCGATTTACAAGTCTTATTTGCTCATTTTGTAAGCTTAAGGGTGTAAAGAGTTTTAAAAGAATCACATTTGGCTATAACTTTTGCTTAAAGTAAATCCATATTTATTGNAGACCACTAGTGTATCATGTTCCGTGTCTGTGCAAAATATCTTCAAAAATAGGAACGAGTAAATTGATATATGTAATGTAAAATTAAAGAATCTTGTCCCGACTACAAGGGTTCTTTGGATTGAACGCAAAGAACTATATTATATATGAGAACGTATACATCGTCGATTTACAAGTCTTATTTGCTCATTTTGTAAGCTTAAGGGTGTAAAGAGTGTTAAAAGAATCACATTTGGCTATAACTTTTGCTTAAAGTAAATCCATATTTATTGACATATACCATGAAGAATGTTTCGAAACTCTCAACATGAGTTGTGTTCTAGACTCTTAAATTCTCTTGCAACCAGGAGACAGTATGACAATGACGACGACAATATCCTTACTTTGTTGGGTCAAGACCCTGCAAAAATGGAGCCCGCACTCTCCGTTGTTGTACCCATGTAATAGTAATCATCTGATACCTAGGCTAGATATCTCAATAAATCAATTAAACCACCTTCTCAACAAATAGATGGCATAAGATTTTATAGCTCTGACGATGAATCAATTGACACGTAAGTGGAACATTACAACATTCTGTATATTGTAGCGCATACAGAGAAGAAATTTGATACTAATACTACGGAGTATTGGAGTACTATTGAGTCCATGGACCAATCAATTCACATTAACTTCTCCATTTCGTCTACAAGCTAATAATCTATTAATACTTGTGTTAATAAGAAACTTGTGGTCTGCTTAATTTGGTTGAACACAATTATTTATCAATTCAAATTAATTTAAATGATTTTCGCCATATGGCCCAAAATGGTACAAGGTTGGTTGATGTTTAGTGTTTGAGTCACAGCCAATGGTCCTTCGGAGATCCTTCATTTCTCTTATTGTGATTATTACTGTTTGCAAAGACATATCTTGACTCTCCACGACGAATTTCTATACCTTGTAACTCATTTCTTTCTCCCTCCTACATTTCATCCGTACACGACAATTTGAATGTGAATGAAAATAGTTTACTGTTTTATATGTTCTCTCATCAAATGATACGAGTGTTTTTCGCGCGATTTGATCATGTACACATAACAATGAATGTGGTACCGAAGCTAAACAATTTAAATTATTTAAGGTAAATCAACAAAAGCTTTAAACAAATGTAAATGAGGAATTTTCATAAAGATGTCGTTTTCTCAAAATTTTACAATTTCTGTTGGTGTTCCGTTTTGTTTCGGAAAGTAATCTTCGGCTTAGTTTTGATTTAATGTTTTATGTAAAGTTCATATTAAGTAAATTAATGTTTTCTCATGTGTACGTCTTAATTTACTTCTTCGCTAATTTAATTCGAAAACATGAAAAAGCTATGGTTGAGTTTTGGACGATTGCAGTACTCTCTATTTTATGACAAACAAAGACATCTGGAAAATATTAATTGAAGAATTGACTCATGTCAGTTGTAGTACAAGTATAAATTTTGAAGGTTCATTTACTTCCTTTATCCTTCGAAGAAATAAAAATCGGAATGGAAAGTTGGACAATATTAAACGTTTTATTCCTAAAGGTAGGAAAGGACTGTATTCGGGATACGCAGCACATTAAAATAACGCGGAGACAAATAGGATCGCGTCAGGTCCAACACAGCGACACAACACGAATAGCATTTATTTTTCCAACGCCATTTTTCACGAATACTTCCAGAGAGGGGAAGGGGGCATGAGAGCCGAGTTATAAATTGCGATAGTTGAAAATTTTAATCTCAGAAATTACAGATACTCTTGTTTGTGTTCGCTCTGCTACGGTACTTCTGCTCCTGATTCGTCCGGAGAAGAATTTATGGTGACAATTTTTATAGTTTTGTTATTGTTTTCCAACGTACGTTTTTTGTACATATGTTGTTTTGTTATCTGGGTCGTACATTTTTTATGGATGTGCGTCGTAAAGTTTAAATGACGATTTCGGAATATCTGCAGCGGTGACGTGTTTTTTTTATCGAATTGCGACATGTTCGTGATGTAGATATATATTCCTTGTGGTTTATTTGATTGCTTGATAGAATGCATATTGTTTGTAAAAAAAATTGAACGAGATACATTTTTCGTGAATACACCGGAATTGCTCGGTAAGGTTTTATGGTGACATGAAAAGTTCCTTTAGTATTAATGATCTCATTTTGACAATGGAAAGCGCATTGATGTAACTTAAAAATGGAATTTTCTATTATGAGCTATTTATTTCGTTCTCAACTATCAAAGGCACACCTTTGATCGATGATATCAAGTAATGAAATGGTTACTTTTCTTAGATATTCTATACGAGTCGTATTACACACGACACACTAATAACTTGCTCCGGATCATATATTTTCTTGGCTGCTATTGAAGTGATGTGGTTATCCCTCGAACTTTATTATTCCAAAAATATTGAAATAAATCTCATTTACTCACGATGTGCTATTCATCTCACTCCTTGTGTATGGGTTAACTTGGAAGTGTAGTTCCGTAAGATTTACCACCCCGATGACAATAACCTTTCTTATAATCCAGCTAATATACATTACGATTATGAATAAATAATTATTTTTTTGCAAAAAAAGTAGAACAAACTGTGTATGACCACGTGGGGACAATAAACTAATTTACTCTCCAGCAGCAAGGAAGGGACTATCCCATCAATTCCGATCAAGGGCCTAAGGCAGAGGCAGATTTAACACTTCAGCACATTCCATTAGTGATGGTGATGAAAGGTGATATAACGTATGAAGCACAGGATGTAAGTTGAGCTAACGACATTTGCGTGTTACATGGGATTAGAATCATGTCTGTCCAACCTCCACATCCTGGGCTCTCGTACGTAGTATCAAATTTTACAGTGTGAAGGCAGTTGGAACAATAGCCAACCCTACCTACCAGTAACTATGTTCCCGGTGTAGTCTATAATTTAAAATGACATTTGTAGCTTTTCATTTCAATGTCCCATTTCATAGCTGTAACCATTGAAAACAAATCTTCCTTTTTCTATCCACCTGCTACTACTCCTAGTATCACAAATTCTTACTATTACTAACTACTCTTACTAACACCTTCACGTTAGCCAAGTTGTTCGTAAAATAAAAAATAAAAATAAAAATAAAAGAAGCAAAATGATGAGTGTTAAGGCTGTGCATAGTTTTAATTTATGTTGATTGGATCATTTTATTGATAAGTAACATTGTTTTTTTAACAGTATGTGTATTTTCTATGTTCGTTTCCTGTATTCTGCAGTACTATAATCGCATTGTGCTGATTCCTGTTAATCACTTTTTACCATATTGTCTGTTCTTTTTTAATTGCGTTATTTCCTTTTGTAACCTTTATGTACTTTCTCTGTATTTGTTTCAACTTTGGTTCCTTTTCTTGTTTTACTTCACCTCTTCTGTGATTTTGTACCTGTGTTTTCATGATAATGCTACTACTCTCTGATCCACTGACATTCAATTCATTTTAAAAAAATGTTTTTATTTATTCTGGTCGTTGGTGTAGTGACCGTCTTGTTTTCGAGTGTTATTATAATGCTCACAACAATAAATTTTAATCACAATGTTATTAAATTTTACTGTAGCATCAAGTATCAAGCGATCCTTATAGTCTGAATTAATAAGGTCGGAAACCAAAAAATATTTCCAATATTTGCAATTGTCGGCTGCAATAATATTCATATTATATTATTGTTTAATATTCATATTATATTATTACTAAAGATTACTTACTCTTAGTTCTGGTTTTTGCTTGGGAGCGCAGGTCAAGATCTCTTCGCCACACTTCATAACCAGTCCCTCTCCCCCTCTCCCCCTCTTCAGCGTCAATGTTTTGCTCGTGCGCACTCCACCAGGGAGGCACCCTCCTCTCCNCCACCACCACCACCACCACCACCACCCCTCCCTCTCCTCGCTCACTCTTCCCTCGTCAAGGGAGAAGGAAGGGCTTTATGTCCCTTTTTGTGCTCGTTACTTAAGCCCCGCGCGAGCGCTTGAAGAGCCGTTCGTTCGGGGTTGTGCAGACGGAGGGTGTGTGTCACGGCATGCGCAGTGGCGCCCTCGGGGGAGGGGTGGTCGCTCCGCGAAGCATTGGGGGTTGACGGAAGCGTTGCGGAGGGGTGGGTGCGGGAAATGGCGAGAGGGGAACGGAAGGAGGGATGAAAGTGAAGTACAGAGAAATGGAGTTGCGAATCGTGGGACATGAGACGGTCTCCTTAATACGACTTGAATCTTCTTCGTCTCTCCTATTAATTCGTATCCATTTACGATACTAATGAATACAAAATAGACAAAGATGTATTTTCGCTCGACTGTTGTATTTTTTTAGACTATTGTAACTATTGTAACCTTATTTTAAGGGAGGACTCTATCAAGGACGCTTATATCACAAAAGATTATCAATTAGAAATTATTATACAAATTTAATGGTTTGAGGTATGAAAAAAATAAAAAAATGACACGATAGGATTTATTAAACTTGTTTCTATTACACAAACAACTTAGTAATGGCTCAATTCAGTTTCCACTGTATCTGACTGTTCTCTTTCCTCTTTTGAGTGCCAAGATGTGATAGTGCGGAATCAAGAAAAACGCGTATGGAATCGACGAAAAGATGTTTTTGTTTCAGTATCAACTTATTTCTTTTTTCAAATTAAACCAATTATTCTCCATTTTTTAACTCTGCCATTATACGTAATTTAAACTACAAATAATAAAAATTTCGGGTTATATTGGTAGATTTGTCCTTTTTTAAATATGGATCACAACGTTTCGTCAATACGTTTTTAATAAAATGGATATTATTGATAAAACCTGTTACAGAAATGGTGTGAGATTGACATTACAAATATTATAAATCTACTAACTTAGGTCGTATTTTTAATATATTTGATATTAAAATGGTATAATAGACTAAGTAAATCGACAGTCTCTTCAAGTATCAAACATCTTTAAAATCTTCCGCCTCATCGTCCTTATCCGAAAGCTCGCCCTTACTGCAAGGAGTTTTGTGTGACTGCTATACAAGGTTTGTCACATGTCTTTTTAACATCCCTAATCACATTCTTTTGTAACATATAAGACACGTATTTTTGTCAATTCTCGGTCTATTTGAAACTTGCTCTCTCAATTTGATGAGTCTTAATATGGTATCAGCCTTTTGTTCATCGTATTACGGAGAGGAGGCAAATGATGACGGTTGAGGATGGAAGATGGAATATGAGAGACAAGGTTGTGTCGGAGTTGTAGGCGGAGCCGCATCACAACAAAGACCCCACACCGCCTCTCCGCAGTGGTTGTGATACCAGCCAACAAAAACGAGTGCTCCCAGTAGCCGTGTCATTTGTCCCATAAAGCTCCCTCATTCTCTGTCCCTTCCCTGCTTCCAAGCTCTCTTTCCTCTTTCTCACCGTCTCCTGTTCTTCCCTTTGGTCGTGCTCTTATTCTCTCTCCTTCCCTCCCTCGCAGCCGCCAGCTAAAGCCCGAAATCAATGCCTGTAATAATTTACCAACTTTCCCTTCCGTCCCTTCGCCATCGAAAAGAAGCGTAAAAAAATTCGCGAGAGTGGAAAATCCATGGCCCCTGCGGTAATTTCATTCTCATACTTACCAGACATTCCATTAGAATTCTGGATGCGAAGCGTGCAGTAAATTGTCAGGCGAGGGACGTAAGTTATGGGCGCTTCTCCGCGAATCATGATTAGTAATTTAGCGCGAGATACTTCGTACTCATTTGCGGGAAACGACGTCTCAAGTGCGGGCGTTCGGAGGACGTGGGAGCTGCGCAGAAGAACCTTGTGTCTTAAGGATATTGTTTCAGTTTAAAATTTTTAACGAATGTGTTAGACGCTGGGGAGAAGAGATTAGTGATATGCTCGAGTACGTATTTTGCGCTGGTGCTGCGGTCTCGGAGGGCGAATATCATAAAAATGCGGTTTGTATGTTAAAATTCTTTGTGTCCCCAAACATCAAAGAGTCGCAACGATTCAGAGAGAGATTACTTTTGATGATTATTTTCATCTGAAAAGTCGGAACGATTTTATATTTTTTGTGTCATCGTAAAATCGAAGAGACACAATCAAACAATTTCACGACGAATCCTTATACGCGAGTTCCATCCGATCTTCATTAGGTTGTGGCATTTTTTTGGCGGCGTAACAGCTCGTTCTGCTGAAGAGGTACTTTGTGTTGTCCAAGCCTCCAGTGAGCGTGAAGGGAAAGATGAACAATTTACACTGAGTGCAATGTGCCAATTCTCATTTGAAGCCAATATGCTTCTCTGATAGTCTCGTAGCGGACTCGTGATATTTCGCGGTCTCTCGGTGTATGGTTGTCTTGTAAACGAGACTTCGCAACAACAAAAAAAGTGTAGCACTGAGATTTAGATTAAAAATTGTTCCAACTGCCCTAAGCTAATAAATGGATTCCCATTGTAGATAAAGAGGCCATTTTAGCATACGTCGTTTTATCATTACGCCGCTCGTATTTGTTATTTCAAAACTCGTTCGGACCTCGATATGTATTTCATGATTATATTGTTCCAATTATTATTCTTATAAACACGCCGATAAAAATAACAGTAGAAGCTTCTGTTTGTGAAATAGTGTCTAGACTCCGCATATATATTTACGGAATCTCATTTCGTACAATATGTTTTTCATTAGGGAGCCTCCGTGCGGCGACGGGGTGGGGGAAGCTCCGCGCGGGTGCCACGTGATCTTCATCTGTTTTTAGCAGTAACAATGGATGTAGCTCGGGGCACTCCAGCGATAGCCATATTAAAACAAACGCTAGGCGTAATGCGGTGATTTATTAGCGTGGTATCCGGCAGGAATTAGCAGCCCAGGGCTAAGCCGTAACTGTTATCTCATTTTTTCCGACAGATGGAGCTCGCTAACCCCCTTCCCTCGAAGCGTCCCACGGCACAACCTCCCCCTCTCTCCTCCAACCCCTGTCGCACCCCCTTCCAAACAAGTCCCCTTGCGTTTTACACTTTATAAGCATTTTTACAGCTCCTCTGGAGAGGGGCCGAATATTGAGCATTTTATTTTTAATTGTACTTTTTTGGTGGACATTATTTCTGACGAGCAATTTTTACAGCGTGCTTTGTTCTTTGCTCATATAATAAACATGTCATGTTGTAAATTACCCCGATAGATGCTTGTGTTAGTTCTCATATTCATCAGGACGGCGGCGCCCGTGTTTTCATGTTTGAATTCATTTGACAATGCCTCGAGTGAGAGGGGTTTCGAAAAGCTTTCTGGATACGTCAAAACACCGCCGACGGCAGTGAAGGGACAATTTTTTGAAACAGTGGTAAGCGAAATAATGAAAAATGATGCATGAAACTTGAACATTCACAACCGCCATCATCTTTTCCCTGTCATACTTAGATACTTATCTTGGCGATATGCGATGCATTCGCGATGACTTAAAATGTTGACTCGAGGAGAAACTCTATTATTGTATCTACAGTACTTATCTGGAGCGTCATCTGTGTATTAAGTGCATTAAATGATGAATATGATCAGTTCGGAGACAAAGGCGAACGACATTCATTACTTTCCATTTTAAGAGAATTAGATTGACACAAACCACAATGTACTAACGCTATTTTACAGGAAGAAGCATCATTAATCTTTTCTATCTAATTTAAATAAATTGTTTCCTTCTCTATAAATCTTCCTCAATGATAACACAATGAATTAAAACAGTGAAAATATTAATACTTCTTAGATAAAAAAGTTTGACTTAAACTGTTTTTTAGGAATAGAGTTGTGTGAGAATTATTCGATTACATAGTAAAAATTCATTTCTTGTTCATTTTGAATTAAAAATAGATTAAAATAAATATTTTTCCAAAATTGTGAAACTAATCAAGAATTGTAAATCGCTGATCAAAATCCTTGCATTCTTGTAAAATATCCAATAAGAAAGACAACTGTTTTGTTGATATTTGTATGGTCGTATAACTCCGTAATTAGAATATATTTTGAATTTGGAATCAATAAATAATGCTTTAATTGAAGATACATTTGTGAACATCGTTATTTATGCGTGAGTAATTTTAGTGTGTATGTGTTTTATTTCATGTGAAAGAGCTCAAGAAACTGGTCTAAAGATTACGGCCCAATGAATGCGTTTTAACATTTATCAAATATTTCTGAAGAAATGTTTTGAGAATTGAAGATGCATTTTTGTCTTTATATTGATTGAGTAGTAAATTCTGTGACAATTCATGTCAATATTCTTTCACGTTAAACACTGAAGAACCGTGAACTCGATTCGGATAGCCGGTTGTTTTGTATGCTGTAGCGGAGCGTGTGAACATTCCAAAAATACATGTTTTGTTTTTAAATTTACTGGATATTAAAAATTGTATTTACTGGATATAATGAGTATTAAAAACTGTTTTGGTGACGAGACGGTCTGTAATGTCTTCTCGTCAGCATCACTTTTTATTATTATTTTTACAATAAGAGCAATTCTGATATATTTGAGCGATTGAAACTCTTCAGAAGTTCAAATGGGAACGTGGCTTAAGTCGTTTTATACGATACATTGTTGAGAAGGACAGAAACGTAGGCTACACGTATGAAACTTACAGTTAGAATATAGTGTTTAGTTATAAAATTACGTCGAGAACATGAGTTTAAATTACGTCGACACTTGACTTTAAAAACGTAAAAATACTACATAGATACAGTAATATGAAATTTAATTTTTATTTTATAATAATTCTTTTTACCTTTTTTTGCATAAATATTTCCTCTGAAAATACATATATTAGGAACCAACAAATGTTCACTACATTACAATCGTGTCTGAAACACACAAAAGAGAGGAAAGGAAAGAACAACACTTCTGTTCACACATGCACAACGTCCGAGGTGATTATACTATAGTTAAATCATAATCCGAAACAATTGGTTGAATGTTACTGTTACTGCACTCCTTGATAGTGGTTCAGACTCTGTCTTGATTTGAAACGGAATTTGCCATGATGGAAAATGAGGATCTGCTTCTTACCGCAGGTTTTCTCGTATTAATCCTGGGTAAATACTACTTCTCGTATTACTAGTAAATACTACTTCTCGTATTACTAGTAAATACTACTTCTCGTATTACTAGTAAATACTACTTCTGTCTACTAGACCTGCCTCAAAGACAGGAGACAAACCGATTTTGTATTATTTCTATGAGGTCAATAACTGAAAAATTACAAGAAAATAGTATGGATGGTATTTAGAAAACAATTTGAAATTTACCGAAAAAGTTCCATTAATAATTTTTAACCAATGTGTCACCGAAATTTTAATTTGAGATTTCATATTACATTAATATTCTAACACTGAATTGAATTTTATTTCCGAGTGCACTTCAAACCATAATGCCTTTTTTTTCGCCATTCCACCTAAATCTAAATACATTATTAAGTTAAAAAAATAGGAATAAATATTAGACTTAAAATAATGTACAATATTGCGTATTAAGAAGCAATGTAAGAATTATACTTAAATTAAGACAATATTTAAATACATGGCAAATAGAAATCCAATATGGGAATGAAAAATACCCTGAAAATATACAAGAGTACACTAAACCACTAATATTTAAGAGTAAATAATATATTACAGTATAGCAAGTTTTTTGTATACCTATTTCTTTTTTATACGAACTCACAATTAAATGAATATTGAATGCTTTCCAGGAAACGTCTACATTTGAGTTTCTTTTGACAAGCTTAGATTTTAATGTATTCAATGATAATCAGTTCCTGATTTCGAGTGGTAAGCTATCCAGTTTTTATGATATTCTCTGTAAATTGTATTTATTTTTTTTGTGTAGATCTATGCTTATGAATTGAAAGCTATTCATTTCATTTAAAAATTATTTGTACTGGTGGTGTGGAATCGGGACATTTGCTAATTTAGTAGGAGTGGGACCTATAGTTTGATTCAGGAGAGTAGGATTGGCGAAGGATACGTGGAAATGGAAGGAAGGTGCGCTAAGGAAGTTAGTTGAATTCACAGTCAACGTGGCCCTCACCTCGAAATGAGCTTCATCTGAAAATGCGAGGGAACCTTTGATGTCTTAATTCGTGCATTATCGTCATGAGAAGCCTAGCTCAGCTTCGAGGAATGCGCAGCACGGCAATTCCTAGTCTCCGCCTCCACCGCCTTCGATCGTATTTCTCGCCGCTAACAGTCGAGGTGTCACTGCCAGCTCATTCCAACACGCCTCGGCGAAATAATGACCGAGCTTAAAAAAAAGTAATGTAATGAATGAGAATCGTTGTTAGACTCGCGTGGAATGCATAATTGATTCATCTTCTGGACGTATAAGGCGACCTAATCTAGCGCTGGCTCTGTCGCGTCTACGCTGCGAGGCCGACCGCTGTTTTGTTCCCGACTTACAAGTGCTCGTGTATCTTCCGTTATGGAGTAAATCTCCTTCTACGAGGCATGTCGTCGCCGTATAAGTCAATTTAGAACATTCAGGAGGTATATCATAGAAAGATGACTCTGGTACAAAAAAGGAAAGGTTTTTTATGGATTGAAGTTGATAGGATGTGCTTCGTCCTAATTCTGAAATATGTTTCCATGTATGGGGTATAAATGTTTGGTGAGGACTTATTTTTAATGTCATGTGCTAGTTGTTAACTAGTCATGTCATTAATATCAATGATATTTTTATCGTCGGTTCTATTTATTCATTTTCTGGCACGTATGCGTAAAACATTATTGATGACTCGAGGAACAAACCTATTTAGATGTACAGAAACATGAATTGGACTGCTTTGGCTAATTTCCGCAGTTTCGCGTGATCCTCTTTGAAAATTGTCGGAAAATATGAGAAGAAATAAGAAAAAAAAAGACCAAAAGATTCTGAAAAAGAATACAACATACTTTTTATACACATAAAGAAAAAAATCATTGTGTAAAAGTTATTAGAATGAAATAAAAAAGAACATTATGAAGATTTTTTCCAAAAAATTCATTACTTTTCAACGAAATTTCAAATAAGGTGAATAAAATCGTAATGTACTTTACATTTTTTTCTTTATGCTTGATCATATATAAAGGTTTTAAAATGATCTTTAATCTTCTTTATTTTGTTTTTGTATCTTAAAAAGCATTGTAGATTCGACTCGGTAGCGAGGTTATTATAAGTTGTCGATACTGCTATTCTGGAGATATGAGATATTCTGAGTAGGGAAGCAATGTATTTTCATTCAAATCATGCAAATTCAATTTACTACGTTGCAGATATACCATCTTGGTTTGCTTACTTGACAGTAATTTCAAGTAATAATTATTAATGTCGTAAATAAATAAATTACAAAGTGAATGAACGTCAGAAATATACCATCCACTCGAAATCTTCAATCATCTACTATATTTTTTGAATAAACTTTATAATAAAACTTCATAACTAGTAATAGTATTCTATTGCATTTTTTCATAACTCCAAACCAGTATTTTGGAGTAAGATAAATATGAACATTGCACCCATATTTTCCATCTAAATCCGGAAATATACAAGATTTTACTATGTACGCCGTATATCATTGTACATTGAAAGTCCTATTATGACTGTGTGAAGGACAACGGTATCTTGGTGTGTGGGAAAGATGCTTATCATTATCTTTTAATTCAGTTGAAGTTTGATAAACAGAAGAAAAGAAACAGTAATCGTTTTGGGATTGGACTTTCTCCATTTATAATACGTATTGTATCAGGATTGTTTTATTAATGGCACGGATTTCTGTAAAATTATTGACGATTAATTGGAATATTAGGTCTCATATGCTTTTTAGACAAAATTCATCACGTCGAATCATTTTAGCGTAAGTACGCGTTATTAAAAATCTTTCCAGTTTTTATGTTAGTTCAAAGAATAACTTAGTTCTCGTATACAACAGAGATTTTTAACAAAATATCTTCTCGAATTTTCTCTTAATAACATTGTAGCAATCCAGATTTAAGAAGTACCTCGAAAAATATAGCTTGGATAAGGCGCAAGTCACTTCTGTTCATAAACTCTCCATAAAGTGTATTTTGTGTGAGGTAAATCTAAAAAAAGCAAATGGTATTAGTGGAAACCAAATAAGATGCAGAGTTGAGACCGGCTTTAGCGTTTAATAACTGAATCATTTCCTCACAAAATGGGATACTAACTGCTTTCGGATACATATTTTTTCATTAAGAGAACCTCAAACGAGTTTAACTTCCAACAAGCATTCTCCCGCGTGGGACTCTGATGTAGAGATTACTGCTGTGGATAAACGTAACGCGATCTGTAAACGATAAAAGCAAAAGTATTTCTGCACCCACGAATCATGTTTATCCATTGATTCATAGTCCTCTTGTAAAACTGTGGTTTCTTTAATACGAGTTATTTAAGATCTATATTAAAAGAACCTCGCACAGGAAAATGAAAAGACGAAAAAGGAATCGAGATGGCTTAGTCAAGATACTTGGTAGGACATGAATCCCCTCGCCTCTTTCCGAGTACGTTCTGTGGTTCCTGATTCTCACCGAAGTAATTTACGACGCGGTATTCAATGGCGGGAATTTGAATACGGAGCGTTAATTTGTTGCTTTTGTGGACGCGGCGTCGGAGGATGGGACCGACTCGTATTCACCCCGACGCGTGAATGCCGTTCCTAACCCCGAACGCGTGATCTACGCGCGGTGGGCGAATAACTAACACTTAGTAAGTAGGATTATTAATGTTTCTGGACGCAACGTTCAGCGCGCCGCGGACCGGCCAACAAGACTCCTTAAACACGCCTAGCATATTTATCACATTGTAATTAAAACAAGTGTTTGGGATAATGTCTTGATTCCATTTAGGTGTTTAGTAAAATTTATTTTGAACGTCGCTTATAGAAAAGAGGGCTGGAGGCTATGGGCGCGAGAAAAGTGGTCGGCTGAGCCTGCGATTTACGGCCGGCCAATGCCCGCTCTGGGCTGCGGAGCGGTGCCGGAGTCGGCTGCGGAGAGCCGGCTTATTGCTATAAAGTAGCGACGGTGCTGCCCTCATGCGCCCTACGATCGCCTTCTGAGAAGATTCCGGATGGGGGGCTGCACGAGATAAATTATGGATGATGGGGAATACCAGTCACTTTGTTTCTAATATAGAGTTGTGGGATCGAGTACTGGTCACGATATGCGGTTTCGAAGACAACGGAAAGGTATATCGAACTATTGTTTCTTTGATTCATATCATGGTTGAATATGGTGAAAATTGACAAGCAAGTAACTTCTTATAAAACTATCAGTAAATGAGACATTTATATTCTTATTGATTCACACTATTTTCATATCAATTTTCTTGAGTCACGTTATTTGTACTTATTTTTATTACTTAAGGAACCTTCGGAAATATTTGATCTTAAATTTCATAGTTAAATGACGCAAGTGTAACAAATAAAATACCTTTTTAAAAATATTGTCTGTTGAGTCCTTCAAAGGTATTGTTTATATTTAGAAATTGGCTATGTTGAGTTAAGATAGCGAATCAAATTCTCTTCTAAAAGAATCAAATATAATTTTGATTCGTCTTGTTGATTCCTACAAAATAATCAGCAAAATGAACGGTTGGGAAGACGAAGCTAATCCATGTGAACTCTTTTGATACAAGATTTGAGTTGGAATTTTTGTAAGGATTTTTTTGAACTGCAGTGCTTTTGCCAGGAAGTCACTCTGTGAAGCATTTAGTAGTATTCTTTTCCTGTTAGTGCATAGGAATCATTTAAGTCAGACAACTCCGAAATAATTGACCTGGTTTTTTTAATCATGTTAATAAGAACTGGATGGGCTCTAATGACCTCGATGTTGACGAGCCCTAAAGCCCCAACGAAAAAAAATAAAAAAATAAAAATTGGCGGAGATATGCTTCTGGCGGATGTATCTTCCGCGTTACAGTATGATCCATGATTTCGGAAGACAAACTTCAGAGAATGATCGTAACTAATGTTATTTTCTTGTTTGCTTTTACGATGTGGCGAGATTCCCACTAATCTTCTTTGAACTAAAAGCAAGGTTATTGAGTGAAGAAATTAAGACGGAGACATATTGAGTTGCTGACGTCATGTTCCATTTTTGAAAATAATGTTCCTGTCCAGCTCTCTGTAATTTGCACTACCTATAATTTATCGACGAGATTCCCAAAAATATCAAGTGTGGAACAAAAAATAATGCCTACTAGCATAACCTCAGCCAATGAGTCGTATAGTAAAAGAAGAAGAGATATTTTGGAAATAATTTGCATTATTGCAGTTAAGTTTTCCTTCTTGTAAGGTTGTTTTATGCAAAGTAATCGAACAATGAAGGAAAATATCAGGTTATTCCAGTTTATTTTTTGAAACCAGTACTTTTGACAGAAAATCAATCAATAAATAAAACGGGAGCGGTTTTAAATCTCCATTTTAGNACTTTTGACAGAAAATCAATCAATAAATAAAACGGGAGCGGTTTTAAATCTCCATTTTAGCTTTTTCTGTACATCAAGAATGTCTTCCGAAATGAAAACACAATTGGAAATTCATTTTGTTCAGTGCACATATTACATATTTTTTCGAAATGATATAATTTCGTAGAGATATCCTACGTGGTTAGAAACACAGTCTATTATAATATTATAAAATCAGCCGCGTATGTATTCAGTTTGTGCATTACCAACTAAAATATTTACAATATTGAACAAGAAGTGATGGTATTTATTTTACTGTTCTAGAACGCACTTCCACGTTTAATTAATTATTCATTCTTCGAAGTGTGAAAATGATATTAGTGATTCCGATCACGATGTGCACAATATTATCACTTATAAATTGTTTACAAATTAGGTGCATTAGAAATTGTAAAATTAATAGAATAGTTCACCGTTTGAGTTTGTATTCTGTACTGAATGGATGATCGACAAAGAAAATATTCCGTACAGCTCATGAAAAACAACTGAAGTATTACGTTACATATTGATCAATGCTGAGGCTACTTGTCATAATAATAAAATATATTTTAAATTATTCTTCTAAATCACTTTATCGAATAACCAGTTTCATTATCTTCTCTAAGGTTGTGACTTCTCTTGATTCTGCAAAATTTATTACTATAAATTTTGAATACGAGAGTGTGTCCTTTTCTTGACTCTCTGCAGTCAACTCGCCTATTCTCGACGAACAAATCCTGCAATTATTAAGTCACTTTACCAAGATATCCACATCAAATTTTGCTAACATACTCGTTCTATTTAAAACATTTCATTGGTTCAATAGAAATTATTTAAGTAATCAGTTGTAATCAATTTTATAGTTGCTCGAATTGATCGTTTTTATATGAGTAGATTGTGAGGCAATGGATAATTCAAGCAATATAAATTTTTTTTATACACATCAGTAATGAGGGTTGTATAAATCCGCAGTTGTAGGGTACACTGGACCATTCGTGACCATCCGGAGGTAATCTTTGCACAGGACAAACTGGTTTATCAAAATGGACCATTTTTATTTATCATATCTGACCCAATAGACGTTGTCCTGTCCAAAATTCAATAAATTTGTTTCTGAAAACAAAAAAGAATCAACCAAATATGTCGTTCCTATCGTCAGTTATGATCGAGAGTGCATACAAAAATTATGATTTTTGTAGTTTGACCGAATTTTCCGACTTTCCTTTGTAATTGTCCCGAATTTTTTTTCCTCAAAACTTTTCCAGGACCACAACGATCAGAACAAAAGAAAAAAAAAAAAGAATTACGCATATCGATCGTTTGAATCATGAGTTATGGTATTGTGCTCATACACAAATCCCATAGAAAAAAGCACTTTCAGTTTTTGCCGAATTTTTTAATTTTGCGAGCAACTTTTCCAATTATTCATTCCTTAAAAACCTTATTCTGACCATTATGAACATTTATTTTAATTAACCAAATCTGTCCAGCCGTTCTCAAGTGATGCGCTCACCAACGAACAGCATTTAATTTTTATTTATATAGAGAAGAATTTTATTCGTATTCTTGATAAAGAATTTCCCCCGTCCTGTGTCCTCCTGATAAAAATATTAAGACTTTTCCATAAAGAAATTTATAAATGTGTCCAAAGACTTTGGAAAATAGTGTACTTTCGTAAAATAGTATACCATTTGTGTGCAGTAATAATCGAAAGCGCAACAAAAGTATTGCTGTAATTTTGTTTTGTTTGGCTCATAAAGGCACTTAACGTTTTTCGCTACGTACAATGTCTCATTAGGAACAAAAAAGTGAGAACATCACTGCAGAACAAAAGTTACGTACTGTTCCGCGTGTCGTGAGGTCGCGAGGGTCGGTCTCCTCATCTTTCACATTTCTTCGCTCTTTGCAACCAACCTTAGCGAAAGGGGACAACGTGAGGAGTTGTTATCTCACCTTCAATACACACACACCCCGTCAACATTGCACATCTCAACCAACCGGAACCGATTCCGAAATGTGAATTCGAAGTGCTTTCGTCTCTGTAATTTACTATAATTCAAGATTAATATGTAGATTGTGGCACTGAGTTTCTCATTAAGAAAATATTTTCTTTCCCTCTCTGTGTTTTGGTTAGCGTGGAAATTGTTTTGTTATTTTGCAGAGGATCGTAATAGAAAACAGTAATTACTGGTGGAGACGTGCGTGGGGCGGTGATTAGCATCGAGTTTCCGCACGGATGCAGGCATCCATCGGTGCGGGCGCGCCGTGAGGTGAAGCGGCAACGCTAGAGATCCAGCGGGTGGCCTTACTGTAGTGTGGGTGAGGGTGAATAGGGTTGTCTGTACAAGTACTGGAGAGGGTGAAGGGTTTCCTAGTTATACGAGAGATATCCCCGTTTTTACCCACCAATACTGTAACGTTATAGCGACAAGTTAGAAATGTTTATGGAAACATATGTTTTACAGAGATGAAAATCAAGATCTGGGAAGAATAAGAACGAATCAGCAATTCGAAGAACAATTTTTTTTTCTATTTGACAGTATGCTGTATTTTCTTATTTACAAATGACCCAAATGTCAAACCAAAAAGTTTTTTTACGTTTGTACGTACCCCATGTGATAGAAAATGGAAATAATTGGATTCACTTTAACGTGTACTTTCTTTCTAATCTACCTCTCTAATACCTGAGTGTATGTCTAATACCTCAGTGAATCTGCCTACGTACGGACTTACGACAGGTAATTTCATCTTTTTCTTCTCTCTCATACATTAGCATTTTCACAACGTTTCAAGTCATCATTATACCCCGCTAGGTTCCAAGTATTCATATTATGAAGCGGTAGGGGTTTAAGGATAACCTATCTCTCCCAAAAGAAACACAACATTCCCAATTTTCACACAGAGAAATTGTATTTATTGCATTACAAATCTATTTTTATCCAACTTTAAACTACTTTTAAGTGTGTGTTAGTATACTTTAGTAAGTATGTGCGTTAGTGATTTTTTAATAAATTTTTCTCTTATATGTACAATTAAATAGATTTAGTTTTCGAAATCTTTCTTTTAACCACGTAAAAAACAGAAGTGTGCAACGCAACGGTTGGAGAAGGTGAGTGGAACGTAGTTCAGACTGAGTGTTATCCTGTCCATGCTGAGGAAATACATGAATGGATACTTTATTTAGGCATGTTCCATTCTATGTTTCCTTTATGTAGTTCAAAATCGGTTGTAAGGAGTTCAAAACTAATAGGAGTAAAAGTAGTGTTATAAATAAAAATTTATCACAATGTTGTTTAACATGCTATAAGCAAACATATACACAATACCAACATAAACTTGGGGACCGTCACGAAAAAGAAAGATGAATTCCCAAACCAACATAAATAGAGAATTAAACCTCAATTTTACTCTAAATGTAATAACTGACCGCTAGTAACGTTTGGGCACTGAAACTAATTTTTAGTATTAAATATTTCTCAACAATATTTCTTTTGAGTATAGAACGACTTGGAAATATATGGAAATAGTCTATTCCTATTACTATACGAAGAAAAATTTCTTTTTTTATGACCAATAAACGTGATATATTTCGAGTCTGGAAACTAATAAACAACACAAATAGTTGGAGGAAACCTGGAAGAACGTTTTAATGAATTTTGGTATCACAATATATTAAAGAGTGGTTTTGAAAGTAGCAATAAACTAACATTTTGAGACCTGTTAACAATATGACTTTTTTAAATATTTTTCTAGATTTCACGTCGTGCTTGGGAGCACACATAGCGATTTATTTGCTTGAAATTTTGTAAATGTAACTTATTTGTATTGATAAAATTCCATGTAGATCTTTTACTGATTTTTAAGGATACATTTACTGTATGTATTAATATATTCTAATAAAAGTGAATTACGTATGTGCCATGGAAATCGGAAAACGTAATTGATTATATTATTTGAAATTTCAAGGGATTCTTCTTAAGGATTATTGCACGTTAAATGCTAAGCGTGGTAAATATTGAATAATTACTGGAGCAGAATAAAAATTAATTTTGGCTATTAATCATGAAATGTGAATCTTCAATCTAATGACTGTTGACTATGAAGCTTACTAATGTGTCCGCTAGAGTTCAAATGCGTTACGTGAGACGGACGATCCACTGATCATATGATTCAATTAACCGAATCGTAAATGCAAAATTATATGAATGCTGTGAAGAAAATCTTTATCAGGACCTAAAAGTGAAATGAAGACCAAATAGATCAGAGGTCTTAACTAGGAACTTTTTTTCTAAGGTTCTCTGTAAAGTGTATTTTCCTTCTGACTGGATTTTAAAATAGTTCTAAATTACCTACAAATTAGCAAACAATATTGAAAACTTTGAGTATTTTTGTTGGTTATTTCGTAGTATTTAATTTTTAAAAGTTTCGAAAGTGAAAATTTAAATTTATCGCGAATGTAGATAAATATGGAAACTAACATGAATTAAGAATATTATATAAAATCACTGAGCAACGTTGGAAAAAAGGAGCATGTAAAGTAAAATAAATGGTCAGCATTTTTCAGCTTTTTTAGCTTGTTTTTTCATAAATTATATGAAAGGTGGCTGGTTTAATCTTCGTAGTTTGTTCGTGGATGATACATTTTTTATCGACTAATAGTTTGGCTGCTTGAGGAAATTTGTGTTTGATGCTTTAATACGTTTGTGTTAACAGATGTAGCGATGCAAACGCCTCGAATGTGCTTTTCTAAATATTTCAGCACCATTCTTACGCAAGCGTTAAAATGTGCATATTGAGGAATGTTATCCCGCAAAAGAGTCAGTCCGACATTCCGTACATTACCTTCCAACCTCTACCCACTTCTTATTCTTCCCCCAACACTGATGTTCACTCACCTTCCGAGACTCGCATCTTCCCATCGAGACGTCACGCGTCATTAATCAGAAGGATGGAGGTGCAGGCGGCGGTGTAATTTTTAATTACTCTTCGGCCGCGGTGTTGCTGGAGATGGCGGCGAGTAGCGCGTGGGAGAGAGGTCCACATGCCATCGAGGGGATCATCAATACAAGTGCACGATGCTACACAGTCTTGGACTCTGACACTTTTGCTAGGGTTATTTCCACCTTACTACGATTTCTTACCACATATTGGAAGGCAAAATCCACATTGCTACCAGAACCACCGAGTTCAGAGTCTTGTCACAGTATTATCATGACATCATCCTTTACTCGTATCATTATCAGATGTAGATCTTTTATTACGCCTGTCTCCAGCGTCACTCCAAATATTGCTACGATTACATTTGCGCCTCTAAACGTCACCACCGACATCACCACATCTGCTAAAACGTTGTCACGGACCACCACTTCAACAGTGGGACAAAATCAACTTTGGTTGGACAACTGTTTTCACAGTAAAATAAACGATTAAAATACATTTGTTAATGAGTAATATTAAGTGGCCCGGGTTTTGCTCCGATTTTCCTTCGGTTAGAGGCGGATTTGTTATACAGGTTCTCTAGGTTTTGTCTAGGTGCGTGTTTATTGTAACAATAAATCGTGAATTTACTGTTATTTCAATTCTTATGATTTTGAAATACTATACTCAGNTTTAAATACTATACTTAGAATAATCTATAGTTCGATAATAATTTGTATATGTAAAATAAATTTTTTGCGTTAATTACAAACACTTTGACATTGTATTGTAACTCGCAGCTAACTTTTCATCTTATCTATAAATTTTTGCTGAAATATTTGAATCCGCTTCTGCCTTAGGGCCCTTCATAGGAATTGATGGGATGGTCCTTTGCTTGCTTCCGGATAGTAAATTAATTTATTGTCCGCCACGTGGTCATACGCAGTTTGTACTGTTTTTTTTTGACAATAAATTTAAATTTATTATAGTAAGCTACTGCAATGTTATTGCCACAGACCTTAGTGATTATTACTTAAAGAAAGAGGCAGTGAGTGTATTAGAGCGAACTATTTCCTTCTATTATGCGGTTCACATTATATTTTTGCCTTAAAAGTTCGAATATTATTTAGCTATTCAATCGTTATAGAAGAAAAGGCGCATGAATGATTTACAGAAATTAGTTGGGAAACATAGGATCGGAACATATTTCTTCATTAATTACAAATATGTATCTCAAAATTATCGTATGTTTCCATTTTCCACGGTATTCTAAGTTTACAGTTCACAATGATTTTCAATAGCTTTGGAACAATTGAACGATAGCGTTAGACCAAGATGTTATTTTTGTGCGATTTCTTGTCGTTAATCATCATCATCATAATCTTCAAATACATTAATAAACAAATTGTGCAGAAAATTTGCGTTCCTCTTCTGCATAACCGGACGGAGCAAATCACACAAATGAAATATCCTAGTTTACAGATTTGAAAGCTATGTTGATGATTTTTCATTATTTCATCTTTCACCTTTTTATTTCCGAAATAACTGTATTGAAGAATTAAATCAAGAAAAGCTACTTGACTCACTTATTTCTTACTTTACTTGATTTTAACACTTCCCTTCCCAAAAATCTAAGAGATATAAATAAATTGAATCTCTTTAAATCCGCTGTCAAAAGCTTTTTAATGTGCTATTGTTTCTATAATGTGAAATAATTTACAGATTTGAATAAAATAAGTTAATGTGAGTTTCAGTTTCCTAATAAATATTGTTTTCCACATGACTTCGGATGAAATAAGTGATGTTAATATCTCTTATACTTTATCACGCCATTGTTATAGTACTCGAGATATTAATTAAATTCCTTTTTCATGCAAGTTGATTTAACTTCCTTTTGTTTTTAATAGTTTATTTCTAACTGTACGCAACCTTGCCACGGTTGTGTACATTATCTCAGTAGCCCCATCCTGGTCCGGGTTTGACTACGGTTTTCTTCTGGGTAGTGGCGGATTTTCCTTGGGTGGGAATGTCATTAATACTTTTGTTTTTATTAATATCGAATTTTTACAGCACTAATATCTATAATTTATTTCGAGTAATTAATGGATAACAGTTTGTATTTATTAAACAATTTCTTTTGTAAATATTAAATCCGCCACTGCCAATGGAACTTCATCGGAATTGATGGGATGGTCCCTTGCTTATTTCCTGAGATTAACTTACTTTTTCTTGCCCCCCCCCCACGTGGTCATACGGAGTTTGCAAATGGTTTTTGACAATACAGTTTATATAATAGCGCTGACGCGTCTGATTTTGCTGGCAATCTTGGACCGCAATTGCGTGTTATCATATAGTATTTATAACAGCTCTGATGTCCTGTTTACATCGTTAATGATAAATGTGAAACCAAGTTAAACTTGCCTAAAACTTGCAGATGGGGGAAAGAATTTTGTGTAATATAGAGCAGATCAATAAAATAGCCTGGCTAAATAGAAGTAAACCTTATTATTATCATACGAAATGTTAGGTACATTCAATTTTACTAGTTTAGCTAGTAACACACTAATTGTTAAGAGCTCTTAATTTACGCATTTCGTCCAACTATAACTCGTGTTCTCCGTACTGCCCATCGCCACCAACACCGTGCCCGACCGGACCCAACATAAATCTTGCCGTAATTCTCCAGCCTTGTGTTGCCTGTAATTTTGTAAGCACACCGAACTGCACGCTCAATAATATATAAAGCCAACAATGAGAGGCCCCACCGCCATCATCTGACGAAGATAGTATCAGCGGCGGCTGCGGCGAGAAGGCGGGCTGCGGGCCTTTGCTTTTTTAAACGTAACGCCTCTTACCTCAGTTCTTCCCACACATCACCTTTCTTCCGCACCACGGCCTTTCTTCAACTCACACTTCAACAATTCGTACGAGAGATTTGCGAATTGGGTGTAACAAATTAAGTTTATCATTAAGGATTACTATGTGACGAGATTGATAGATTTATGACTATTTCTGACTATATCCTCACCTCTCAAGTACTATCATTCTGTGATAATCAATAGGAATTTACATTTTCATAAATAAACAATATTTTATTTTATTAATCTTACTTTATTAATTATTTTATTTCATATTTATATTAGCAATACGAAAAAATGGTCAAAAATGATTTCTATAGTCGAATAATGTTTTTGAAGAAATTTTTTGTTCATCTTCAACTCACATTTCACTCGTACAAAATTAAACAACTGACATTGGAAAGCACGAATAAAATCTCTGTCATTTTGGGTCATTGTGGGATAAGATAGGTAAATTATGATGACTACACTAACACCGTCATGGAGAGATCAATAGGATATGTTACGGAAAATAGTATTTATATTCGATAAGCTTTAAAAAAAATACCGTGTCTCCAAACTCCAAAATTACCCAGACCTCTTCCGCAAAACCCGGGAGTAATATGTGTTAACACACAGTATGCCCCACCGGTGGCGCAGGTGGTAGTGATGTCGCTTCTCACCAAGTCATCCCGGGTTCGATTACTCCCTCTAGCGCCAGAAAATTTGTAGCTTTTCACATTAACGCCCCAGCTCATATGGCTGTGACTACTGAAAATCCAACCTTCCTTCCTCTATCCAGCTCCTCCTAGTATCAATAACTAACCACTTCTACTAAATGGGCCAAGTTGTTGGTAAACCCAGCTAAGCGCCCCACCTACTAACAATGACCTACCACCCAACTCCTAACTCCTATCGCTCCATGTAGATAAGCTTCAATAGCACACTACATTTCCCATTTAAAAATACAATACATACAGTAATGTACACTAACTCACAATGATGCTCGTATTGTTGTTACAGTAGAGGGAATTATGCAATATGGAATTATCTCGTAAATTTTTGTGCATATCCAAAATTGGGGAAATACATTTATGAAATGTGTATTCAACGATATCGACACTGGAAGTCAATGTTTTTTTTTCTTAACAGTTTTCTTTGTGTAGCTGCAAAATCACTATTGTTATTCATATTTGTGTATATTATATTTTTATTGAACAATTGATGGTTGTAGCATCTTCTTAAATTTATTTAATGAAGAATTCGATTGAAAATGAAGAGGTTTTGGGAAATTCTGATAAACGATAAAGTTCGTCACCTTTACGGGAAAGTGGGCATTCAAAATATTAATATCGTAGAGAGACACACAGTCCTCTCTCCCTATAACCATATCCAAGAGACTGGGCATTTTCGTCGTTATAGAGGGAGATCATTTAGAAAGAACCCAAAATTTTATGAAATAGGGTAAAGAACACAGCAATACCATAAACTCACGCAACGAAAATTTATTGCACAAAATATTACAACTTTTGACTTACTTTACATTTCATTTGAAAAATACTGTTTTACTTTTTCTGCTGTATTTATATTTTTTTTCGATTACAGTTTTTTATACCCTTCTTACATCCTAGTCCGTAATCCTAGTTAGCTTTTTTCCCCTTTCAAAGCACTGACGACTGAAATTCCTTCGTTATAGAGAGAGCTATATCGGTACAGGGAAAGAACGAATGCATTACACTTATGGCAAACTAAACAAGCGTCGATCATTTCATCGTTATAGAGTGTTTATCGGTATTTTGGGGAATCGTTCTGTAGAGAGTTCTATATTTTTAATATCATAATATCAAATAGTTTTCATTCATACTGTAAATAAGTTCCTGCAAAAAATAAATTCCTCTCACTCAAGTACTATCATTTTGTACCAATCAGAAAGTTGACTACCCAAGATCGCTTGATGAAAATACATTTCCACCATTGAACCTACTCGTTGATAATTGAGTGAAAAATACGAGTTTAATAGTTCAGTCGTGTTCAACAGCACAGGGATCAAGAGCATCCTCGAAGCGAAATCTTAAATATGATCGATGTTATCAATATTATCCTCCCAATTACTACGAACACCATCATCATGAAAGTGGTAATCATTAAATAAGGGTCTACGTTAGATTCCATAAACATTTTTGTCAGACATATTTATCTTATATCCAAACTAATGAGGAGCAAATGGTCCAATTATAGGTACGTGTACATGGGTCCTCCACTGAACAAACATGAAATTCCATTACCGTCGAACGCGATCAGACGCTTGAACACATCTGAACCATGGGAAAGTTAAAATAAATTTTTTCCAGGCGTAGTTTAAGTCATAGAAATAAATTAGGTTTTTTACACTTATACTGAAATATGTGTATAACAACAAAGACGGTATTCTCTTCGTCTCACAGATCGCAGACGTTCAGCGATCCATTGTGTCTTCTACTTGTTATCGTTTAATCGTTAACCCTTTACGGTGCGCTTTCATGGGTAGAAGGTTTAGGGCAGGTTCATGAAAAAAATTACAGTGTGATTTTTCTGTGGTGAAATGGCACCACAGGTGAACTGTAGACCGGTGGCGAGTTACAAATACGTGAGTTCCAGACCTATGCGTCCTTAGCCCTCTCTCACCTTGTTCTTCCTCAACGACATATGCGCAACTACTTGCTATTAATTATGTTATGTTGAATGAAAATGGGAGACGGGACCGAGATTCGAACTCGGGACCTTGAGCTTAGCGCGCTAATGCGCTTACCGACTTCGCTATCCCGTTCGCCTCCCGTGCCCGTCTTCCATCCTCATTCAACGGGTTCGGGAGGCGAACGGGATGGCGCAGTGAGTAAGCGCATGAGCGCGCTAAGCTCAATTTCCCGAGTTCGAATCTCGGTCCCGTCTCCCATTTTCATTCAACATAACATAATTAATCTGTTACCTGGTGGTGAGGTTCACCGCAATCTAAGAGATTTCTATGCAACTACTTGCGTCATTTCACCACAGAAAAATCGTACTGTACCTCTTAACTTGTTTTTAGGATAACGAGAATGTACCCTAATGTTGAGGGTTGTTATTTTACAGTGAACACTTATAAAGGAATGTATGAGTCACTGATCCTACCTCAGTCAGAAGTACGCACGTCAGTGTTCAACAATTTTGTGATTTTCCGCTGTTTATACGCTCCTTACCGTTAGATGGTAATTACATCACGATTGCGATGAAATGTCAATAGTAATTGAACATCTGATACTGAAATTTCCTAGATAGGCGCTTAGTCCATGTAATGCGTTGCTTCATTGTATAGTGGGTTTTGCATTGGCGGAACCGAGTTTTATTTACTTTATTTTTCGATAAGAGAATACGTGGACGTTCCTTTTAACTGTCTAAACGGTTTTCGTTTTCTTTTCAGATATTATAATTACGAGTCTGAATTGAAATCTGAAGTAGATTATTCGAAATAAATATCATTTTGACATACACCCGATAGGGCGGTCCCACAGAGAGTTACAGAATGATATTCACACGGCTTAAAAGCCATCTACAATGACAAATAAACAGAAATAACAATACAGAAGGCACGATTTACACTACTTTCATTATTTACATGTACATACACACGTAAATACAATCAACAAACATTTAAAAAGTATTAACACAAAATAATGTTAAATTCTTATATTCAGTCCCTGAAACATTCATATACTGAAAGAGAAATTGACTGGAAAGAAGAAATGGTGTAAGGGAGAAGGAATGTGTGTCATCAAGAGGCATATATTACATAGATAGAATTGCCCATTATCAATACGTCATTATTTTTATGAATAAATCATGCGGGTCCAAGAATAATTGATTAAGTATTTTGCTGTCGATTGCACGGTAGTCATGAGAGGAGTAATTTTATGCCTTTGTCGATCTTCAAGTAACTCAATCTATTCAATATTCTATACGACCGTAAAGGCAGAATGTTTTTAATTATTTATTTTACAATGTGTTGGCTCTAGACTTGTCTTCATAAGGTAGGCCTATATTTTAAACAAATTTACATTACTTAGTTACATGGTAGTTCCTCACCACTAATTAATATCTGTATTCCGTGACAGCAGGGTATTCCCTAAAATTCTTCGTTAAATTCACTCACAATTTAAGATTGAAATAATTTAATTTTTCACGCTCACATCTAATTAAAAACCGGCTTTAGCGTAACTATAGCATGAGCGCGACAGGCACTGGTGAAGCACAGAACCAAAAAAGAAAACTTCATTAATTTTATAAACGTAGGCTTCCGCGGCCGGAGTCAATATAAGCTTGTTTGTCCGGGACAAACCGTGTCTTAGTAGATACAACTACCAACGTTTCGGCCATCGTGCTGTGGCCTTCTTCAGGGTAATGTCAGAGTCTTACAGACCTAAGTCGCTGTCGTACTCTGCAGTTGGTAGTTACATCTACTAAGACGCGGTTTGTCCCGGACAAACAAGCTTTCATTAATTTTATTTCTTCTGTTTACACTAAAAATAGCCACAATAATTCATGAATTACGGTGTATCAAATTATACCGTTTAACTGCAAATCATTAATTATACTGCCATAGTTTTAAGAAATGTATTTAAAAATGTTCTCTAGTTTGACTCGTGTTTTCTAGTTTTCAGATATTTTTCGTTGAATAATTTTCGATCATCACATGTCTTTTTCTTCAAATTTTCAATAAGGCTTCTACATTTTTGTACAGGTCTACTCTATATTAAAGTTTTGACATGCATGATAGGTTTCCATGTCGATTGCAATAGAAATTACTTGGAGAGTTTTCTAAAAACCGCCTCGCTGGAACCTTTATCCATAAGAACCCATGGAATGTTGAGATGGTTTTAAATTTTATTTAACAATTTAATGCGGCATTTTTACAGTAAAGAAAATGAGGACATTCGAAAACAATCGCTACGTTGCTTATGCTACCTTATGATTGAAGAAATTTAATTTTTTACACCCACCAGACTTAAATTTATTCTCCTTAGCGTTTAAAATTTGCTCTCACTGTCTGGTCACTCCTGTCTCATTCTGACCCGCGGAGGAGGAGCATCCTTTGCCCCTCACGTGCTTTGAAAGCGTGCGGCTTCAAACACAATAGACATGCTTTGGGATATCATCACTTGAAGATCATGAGTCCAAGTCGGAATCTGTTAGACCTCTCCTCTTGCCACGATTCTTTATTTTGCTAGCGCTCAGATATGCTAATGGCCTCCTTCGTTACATGCATTGTATTATTCAATTACTCGAGCAACGCCGTCATAGATTCGGAGTGAAAGATGAATATGATACGACACAAATACTTCATGCGTTTGCTACTTGGGAGCAACAACTGTTTAAATTGAGGAAAATCTTAAATTATTAAATAGGTTTACGCTCTGCTTCCAATCGTGGAGAAAACTTGTGCTAAGGCTTGAAGTTTTTGTACCAGGAGATAAAATCAAAATACATTCAACGTTCAATAAAAAGTTATCTGAGGTGGCGCACTTGGTCCACCCTGGAATAACGTTTGTGCCGAAATTTGAAACTTGAGGCCTTTACATGGTCTTCCTTTGCGCCACGACATTGTAGAAGAAACGCTTCTGAGTTAATAAAATTACCTGAATCGAATTTCGAAAAAATCGCACCATGTAACTTCTCTGAAGCACGCGTGTGCCAAATATCGAAGCAGTTGGCCTATTCGTCTGTGCGATATGCGGTAGACACACAGACACTCTTTCTTTTTTGTAGATGTGTAGATAATATGTCCTTCATAAATTAATATAGCTGTTTAAAATGTTTCAATACCACTTATGACCCGATCGAATCCCGGAAAATTAGCAAGTAAACAAGTATAGTTACGGTTTATTCTATATAATTACAGTTTTTTCTTATTTAACCACTAATATTGTTTTTATCGAACTGAGTGAAATTGTGTGAAACGGTACGAAAGAGAGAACGAGAAACGAATTTTTGGGATGCTGCGCAATTTGAGATAGTACTCTACAATTATGAAATACTCGAAAAGTACACCTGGTTCTGAGCGTAATATCGTTCACGAACTCCATCCTGCGCATTAAAGTAAATGTTACGCTTCTAATCTCCTTAGTTCGTTCCTATCCATGGCACTTCATTTCCTCCACGGAATGCCCTCTGAGGTAGCTCCATGTGAAGTCCTTCCTAGCGGACAACATCTACCGATGCAGGCGATGTCGGAGCGACGTTCTTGTCCAATTAATTACGTGCTTCATGCGAGAAGTGAATAGGTGACCCTGGAGAGGTCACGGCGCGTTATAAAGTAATCTAGGATGACTACCCGAAAGGTTTATTTACAGATCATTGGATCTCCGCGGGCGTTCTGGTCCCGTCGTATTCGGTATGTGGGTCAGGGAACTCTGGTGTGTCTTACGATAACGGGAATGTTTTCATTTCCAACAACTTACGTAACTCTGGTCGGTAGTACTCTACGAGATTTATAAACAAAAAGATATAAGAAGAACGAAAGATCACAGTGCTTAAATCCATCAATAATCCAGATGTAAAAGTTATCTATAAATATTTCCAGTAAACGCAAACAAAAACGTCTAACTGTTCGAGACTGAATTTTCTCACAAAAAGTTTGGTATTACTGAACATTTCGTTATTAATTTCTGGTATACGAGTATAATGTAAGCAGTTATGCTATTTATCGTCAAGTTATAGTGCTCATCAGAGAGATATTAAACGTACAAGGAACCGATTTACTCATATTTCCTGCTCTGCCTTCCTTTTCTGCAAAAATCAAATTCGCTGTCATATTGCATTGTTCATCAACATTATGCTCATTTGATTCAATCTGTATTAGGGAAAAGGGTACAACAATGAAAAAGACTAACAAGAAAACGGTAGCTACAGTTTACAAAACTAAATACATGACATGAGCTTTCGAATACTCCCTCAATTTATTTTTCATTAAATAATCGCGTGATGAGGAAAACGTATATTTTTCTAACTCTTGAAACAAACGTAATGACTATAAAACATTCAGTGAAAATATACGTAGTTAAACTTGTGAAATAATTCTACTTGTCACCAGATTTCTGTGAAATTTAGCACCGTAGACAGCTCTCTGGAAGTATATATTGACATTGTCCAGATAAAGGAGTCTCAGTAATAAAGGTTTTATGTATCCGTTTGTACTTTTAAGAATAATATAATCTTTTCAATATTTTCTGTATACATATATTTGTACAGAGTGATTTATTATTAATCACACCATCGATATGAACATGTATTACACACTCCTGAGATCACTGTGAATTTTGGTTACTATTTTATCATTAACTATTTTAGAAAACCTTTCTGAGACAAGCTCTCTGTCACCATCAGGCGTTACAATGTATTAATTTTATTACATCGTCATATAAATTTAAGTTAAAATATTTAAGAATATTCATCATGAACATAAAACAACAACAAGAAAACTACAAACACTAATCATAGTAAACATTCATATATGGGTCATTCCAGCCATAATCGGCCTAAAATTTCCCTGACCCATTCCGATTTTGCTAATATTTTTCTGGGGGCTTAGTATATTGTACAAGCAAGGAAAATAATGTTTATTAGGTTTTTATTAATCTAGTTTTGCTTAAATAATTATTTAGTCGATTTCCTCAGCGTAAAGAGCACAGAACCGCGAGTTAAAAAATACGGAAAATTCCAATGAAACCCGCTTGGAAATTGAATCCCACTTAATCTTCTGATTGTAGACACTTCATTTCATAGAAAAAGTAACCTTCAGACACATAAAATGGCAACATACGTTTAGAATTTCAACAAAAATGTCAAAATATCATTTTTTCGTTAATAAAATATTTCTCAAATACACCATCTCAGAATTTAATTAAATTTTGGTAGTTGAAAGTAAATCTAACGAACTCTAATTCCACCAATTTTTGGTGAGGGAAACTTACAACTTTCAAGGTTATAGTAATTTAAAGTTAAAATTTTTATTTTTACGTATTTGAATTCCTTGCTAACTCATCACGTATTGAAAACCATTGTAACTGAAGAAATATATTAGGAAAAAAGTTCCTTCTAGTCTGACCCATGAAACTAGCAGTGGAAATTTTCCACCATATTTTGTATACTACACTACGTTAATTCGTCTTAAACGTCATTTTTCTGTAATCTACGAAATGTGAGAACTTACCCAGAAAGTTGGATGGGATTGAGTCATTACAGTGCCTCGCGTAAAAAAAGAATGAATTATATGGCAATGAAATGGTATTATAGGTAGCACCACGTTTTGTAGATGGAATGTGTTAGAATTCCTTCAATAAACTTGTTCGTTCGTGACTGGTTTGGTTTGTCTCTTCAAGAGATCGGCGTACACCTATACGACGATTTGTGTCTTGTTTTTCCACCTAACCGCTTCACCTTCCTTCATATCCGCTCATCGTGTTTCGGTGTGGGAACGAACGTTAGTGAAAAATTCAGCGATCTCTGCTCCCTTCCCTCAGCCATTCCACATGTTTGTCTATCTGATGTGTTTACTGCAACGGCACGGATAAGAAGGAAATTGTTTATGCATGAAGGTGTGCAACAATTATGAACTGGACGTCTCCCTTACAAGGCGAAGACTCGCGGTATCTCGTGCATGTTGGGAGCGGTCCGAAGACGCCTCGCGGGGGTCAAAACCAGATCCGAAAGGATCGTTTCAACATCTGCGGCGTCGTTTGAGTCGCTCCCGCTCGCTCGCATCGCAGGGGAAAATGGTTCGCATCGCGTCACGATTTTGCTCTCTTCCCATCTTGAGAATTCGTTCACGGACTCCCTCCGCTCGTCTTAACAGGCCAATTTGGGAAAAGCGTTGTTTATTTTTGGTTCCCGACATCCAGAGAAGATCGCTCGGTCGTCCGGTTTTCGTACAGGTGCATTTGTGGAAGATTCACTCCTCTAATGTACACTCGTTTTGTTGTCGCAAGTATTTTCAGATACGTTTGTGGCAATCTTATTATGTGAACTCGCAGTTAATATTTCACAAGTAGTACATGTATATGGAAATTTGTGAGTTTTTTTTCCGAATGAAAGAAACAAAAATAATTATGTAGAATCAGCTTCGCTTCATTTCTGCTGAGCGCTAATGACGTACTAAGTGGTCGTTCGTGAAAAACCTAACGCAAAAATTACTATTATTTTAAAAATCAACTTGAGATTATTTCTGATTGTTTATTAGAAGATCACTTTAAAACACTGCCAATGTTATGTGTCAATATTACAGACAATCAATTACTGTTTATTATCTATTTTCACTTCACATAACTGTTAAATATGTTTAAAATAACAAGCAAGTCATCATCTCATTACTTTATTAGTCATCCAACGTTTTGAGATTTATTGATCTCTTCATCAGGGCCAGCTACAATACATAACGACAATATACAGAATGGTAGTCATATAATTCATTATTTAACATAAAGTTCTAAAAACTAAAAACATTTACATACCTGTGGTGCAGATAAATTAAAATCATCTATTAAAATTAATATAGTCAATTTCTTTAAACATTTGTTAAGATTTGATATCATGGAAGATTCGGTTAGACGTTACCTTCTCCGTCATAACATTTTTGAACACTAAGTTACATACGGTATGGGTAACAATTTTTACCAACATAAAACATCAAATCAGAACTTCACTTATTTTACCATATAAAAAACACTCTCATAGTCTTTTTTTAAATGTTACATTCTAATTGGGTATTTACATTTTTATTTATTTTAATATAACAAGTTTCTAAAATCAATCTTTTAAAATAATTTTCCTCTTTTCTTAGAATCTTCGTATTTTTTAAGTTCATAACATGTTTGTTATATTTGCAATGTCTTGCAATGCCACATTTTTCATCATTAATATCCTTACATTTTCTTTCATGTTCCTTTAACATTGTATTTAATTTCCTTTTCGTCTGTCCTATATATCAGTCATTACAAGGAATGGAGTGTATTACATTTTGCTGATTAAATACTTCAATCCTATCTTTCTGGCTTTTAACAAATTCAACCTTATTAACTACACGATACATACTAGTGATGTTAAATTCCTTTAATACATTAGTTATTTCTTTGTTAATATTATATAATATGGTATTACAATCATATCATTATCTCTTTTAGTTTTAATTACTTTTTTGTTACTATTTTCATTCATTACAATTTCATTACTTCTATCATTCTTTCTTTCGCGTATTGTCCATTTAAATTTCTTGATCTGTCGATTGATTACATTTAATGGATAATCATTCTTTACTAGTATATTCCTTACTTCTTGCATGTTATTTTGTAGAAACATTTCATGAGATAAACAATCAATTTTTCTAAGTAAGCCATTTAATATATAGAATTTTCATAAAATAAGGATGCTTAGATTTATAGTTTAGTTTTCTTCCAGAAGCTGAGGGTTTCCTATAGCAGTCTGTTATCAGTTCACCTTCAACATTAGTCATCTTTGTATCTAGGAAGTTAAGTGTTTTGTCTTGTTCTACTTCTATTGTAAATTTGATTTTATCATTAAATGTGATAAAGTTCTCAAGAACTTTTGCAACTGTTTCTTTTACAGTAAGGAACGTGTCATCTACATACTTTGAATAATGCAAGTGTTCAACTTTTTTCAAGTATACAGTTTCTAATTTCCTCATTGCTATTTCTCACATCATATTACTCAATGTCCCACCTATTGGTACCCCTGTTCTTTGTTTTAATTATTATTTATTATGAAACTTGAAATTAGTTGTATTTAATACAAATTTTAAAATTCTCATTATTTGTTCTACAGGAAATTTTATTTCAATATTATTACTATTTAAGTTCTCTCTTATTGATTCAATTATCAACTCATAATCGTATAGTATCATAGTCATATAAATAATGAATTATATGACTACCATTTCTGTATGTTGTCGTTATGTATTGTATCTGGCCCTGATGAAGAGATCAATAAATCTCGAAACGTTGGCTGACTAATAAAGTAATGAGATGATGACTTGCTTGTTATTTTAAACATATTTAACAGTTATGTGAAATGAAGTGAAAATAGAAAGTAAATAGTAATTGATTATCATAATTATTGACACATAACCTTGCCAGTGTTATTATTTTACACCCCCAATTCCACTCATAACGCTCCTGTAACCCTCGTTCCCTCACATATGTTCGTAACCCTAACCCGTCCTCCCCCTCCACCATTAAGAATTTTTTCTTGCTTTTCGGAAAATGTGGGGACAAATTTTGATTCTCTAACTTAATTGTTCCTCATAACCCTGTTCTCTCACCAGGCGGTGCAGTGCATGCATAAAAATGACGATCTTTATAGCTGAAAAGTTCCCCATAATTGATATCCTTTAAAACTTAGCGCACGTGGCACAAAGGTTAACATTCCTCAACCCCGCTGTAACGCAGCGTAACGGTATCAAAAATTCCACGCTGTGCGAATGCGTTACAAATTTAAGGAGGGCCCTGAACTCATTTTTATCGCCTAATCCTGCGAAAACATGCAGAGCTCCAAATCCCTTCCATAACTGATGCAGGCATTAAACTCCAGTCTTTAATATATCTATTGAGCAATGAAAATTTTCCGACGTTAGTTTCTGGCTTCGTAGTTCTAAATTTTAAAATACGATTTTTTCCATCTATCAGAGAATAATGTTCTAATTTTTCCGTTATATATTTCAATGGAGGTTCATTCCTATAAGCTTCGCATAAATTGAGGATCCTAGATAGCTTTTTTTTGATTTTCTAAAGATTCCAAAACTATGCAATCTTTTAAAATGGCACTTTGGATCAAACCATCTCAATTGATGTTGCAGACCCTTCGTTGAATTCAAGTTTATAACTCTTTGAAACAAACACTAATCTGAAGCATAGAAAGAAACCTTAGGTTAAAACTTTTGCTGTTGTCCAGTACTTGCAACCGTGTGAATATGATGTAATTGAGTTAGGAAAACCAAAAGCCCCTTGACAAGATTCCTCAACACCTTCTTGCATGATGTCATTTTCTCACAGTTGAAATGGAGATGTATCTGTCTAATAGTACACGTCACGTCAACATCTCTTCTTCTGTAATTACCTCCGAGTATTAATCAATTGTAGTCGTTAATTAGCTCGCTGTCTGCGAAGGTTACTGGCGAACAATAAAAAGGAGACGTGTCTTACGTTGATTGATAGGTTTAAATAGCTAACTAGAGCACAAAGGATGCGATGGAGCGTCACACAACAAATTCGATTTTACGTTGCCTTCGTCCGTAGTACTTCTTTTGTTGAAGTGGCCGTGAACGCGTCAGCAGAATCGAGCTTCTTCCAGGAAACTGTGTACACTTGGTTAGCATGATCCTCTGCGTGATTCCATCCATTCCCATTTCCGAAAACAAGAAGTTTAAACGAAAATACCTTCTACCATGGTGGATAAGGAATTGAGCTCAATGCTTTACACTCAGGAGGCGTTATGTCCAGTGCACTTTTTCACAGCTGTGGATGGTGTTGAAGTTGTTCCTAATAACGGACCATGTACTGCAATCTTTCCCTTTTTCTTCCTTCCTTTAACCAAGGGAACTCGTGAATTGGTTGGGTTAATAGAAAACTTAAAATGACGTCATTCAATCCGCATAATAATTAGAGTAATTTAAATGATAGAAGATTTATTTCTCTTGCTAGAAGATTGACGTATATTTTGTTCTGATAATTCATAATTATAAATAACAACCCTTCAATAGCAAAATGTTTGCTTAAAAAATCGTGGGATTGTACCTTTAAAATTTTAAAGAACAACTAAAAAATGACTTGAACAAACGCGAAATAATCACTTCTAAGATTTTCTTGTTAGACGATGCAACTGTCTTAGACAGACATAAATGAATCATGAGGCAAATCGATTCAGTTCCATGACTAGAATTTATTAAGTGACCCGTATTATGTAACAACACTTCTTATTAATGCAGAAGAATGTGCAATAATTGATGGTTGAGTACTATCTACAACACCTTAAATTTTGCGTTTCGTCTTCTATACATTTTCGGCTGCAGCTAGAAACAAATATTCAAGAAAAATTATTCATAAATTACACTAAAACATTAAAATTCATTTGGTTTCAAAAATATTTTTGTTCTGGAACATTATATCATGCTAAGCGTCATAACCGAAAATATGTTTGCAGCCGTGTAATTTATGGGTCAAGTTTAGGACTCTAAACTAGCAGAATACGGTTATTATCACGTAATTGCTTTTATTCTGCTTCATTGCTTCCTCTGACTTCTGGAAATCGAACCTCAAACCGTATTCTGCCCGAACAAACGCAAGAATTAGGTAAACTGTTATTCGCATTAAAGGCCAGAAAAAATATCTGAAACTTAGATTTTTTTTCATTATTTGTTTATATATTATTTACGACTTTGTAATTATAGTTTGTATATATAGATGGTTATTATAGATTTGTAATACAGTGATATCGGTTCAGTATTATAAGTATCTTTTGTTAAAGGAATCTTTTTTAGGGATTCATTTTTATCCAATTCCATTTGAATATTTCATTTCCTTACGAACCGTTACCTTTTATTTCAATGATGTTCTTTTCGCTTAATTATTACTATAATTATTTAAAAAATTAATGCTAAATTTTGAGTGATTTTAATTGTGGGAATATTTGTGGAATAATAAAATTAAAACTACGCATTTTTTGAATCACTTCTTTTATAATCCATAAAAAATTAAATTTGTTAATAGTTGATGAGTTAGTGATTGGAGTTGATGGAATCGTCTCCTGCTTACTTTCGGAGAGTAAATTAGTTTATTGCCCCCTGCGTTGTCAAATGGAGTTACTTTGGACAAAATTTACTTATTATTTATGATAGAATTTTCTCACTCTGACAGGTGCAAAACGCTACCCGCAAAATATCTCTTCCAATATGTCTCGTACCAGTTAGTGCGTTCGCTGATTACCCGTGGAGACTATGGTTCAATATCCGGGTGGATGTCGTGATACACACGGGTCTGCGTCGAGTTTTCTCCGGTACCATTTGTTTCTCTCGCAACCTTCGCGTTAATCCGTTTCTTCATTCTCTCTTTCAAACCCGCTTCGGTGTCAGAGAATGCGTAAGTATGCATGCGATTGAGGAATACGTAATGTTCCCTCGCTTAATTTCAAATAAAAATTGAAATAGAAGTTTTTTGAAGGATGAATATTTTTTACTAATAGTAATATTAAAGTGCATCCATCTGTTTAGCAAGAAACCACTTCAAATTAATGAACTAATCTTCATGAAATGCGGTAGAGAGGTAGCTTGAAACCAAGAGGATCATAGGTTTTGGTACGTAGATATAATTAAAATGTTGTGTAAATTCTACGTTTATTTTTACTGTTATTTGAGAAAAAATAGACANAGGATCATAGGTTTTGGTACGTAGATATAATTAAAATGTTGTGTAAATTCTACGTTTTATTTTTACTGTTATTTGAGAAAAAATAGACAATTTCAATTCAATTTGTATCTATAGGTGTTATAGGTGCAAACACGATATCTCTTGAGACACAAGAATTAGTTCTCTGGCTTACACATAGCATTACAAGATATAGAGAGGAGATATGAAAAACATAGCAGCATCGTGTCGTCTACGACCAGCCTCGACTCTCAGAACCCATAAAAATAATCCTCCATCCCTTGTGTACGTGTTCTGTGAGAGGCGGGTGGTGCAGTGGTAGCGCACCTGCCAAAGCGTGAGTCCCGGGTTCGAGTCCTAGTCCTGGCCGTAGACGATACAAACTTCCCTCCCCGATTTGGTACTCGTAAGTTGTGAGTTTCCAAAATTGCACAGAAGTGTATGTGGCTTGTATTTATAATATTGTCAACGCCGTAGATTAAAGTGCCTAAATTGGCTGCACTTACAAATTTGCATGTAATGTCTCAGTGTAGTATGAACACAAATTCAAGAATATATAAAATTACAGTCACTTGAATACGGGTATTATGAAGATGGAGCCTCATTCCGTCCATGCTTTAGGTATAGTCCTTGCATGTTTATCGAAAGCTTTATTCCCGAGAAAGCAAGTAGATAGTATGTCCTGATTATTTAGTATACTACAAAATATTTTGTTATGACGTCAATTAATTGCAATTTAATAAGAATTCCCGTAGATAAAGTTACTGTTAACTTCTGCAAAGCGAGGATTGTGTGTCTTAGTTTATACTTAAACTTCTTAAAATGTGAAAAGTGAAAGTGAAAAAGAAACGGGATGCACCATAGATTTTTCATTATTAGCGTCGAGACGAGTGTCTGGAGCGACTCAAGGAGTATCCCTCCCACTTCCCGAGACGTGCGATGCAGTGCACAAGATCATTCACTCCGAACGCCGCGACTGAGTTATTGCAAGAGCGAATGAAACGAGCCTACAGGCCAAAGAACACGTAGGATGGCAATTTGAGCACACGATGGACTATGGGTTACGATCTCTTTGTTCTTGTCCGATCGCTACGCCTTCACTTGTGATTGAGTGCGAACTGTGGTGACTTTCAACGCAACTTCACGAAACTCATTTTTCTTAAAAACCTTTCCCTTGATACGAGATGTATCGCCACGGAAGGTAGGTCAGCGTTTCGTTGATTTATCCTCGGAACGTTTTAACCTTTCGCGGTGAGTTTACGCGATGGAGAGGAAGGAAATGTATGTTTCAATAGACTTAAGCAAGCGCGAGCGTAATTGTAATGGATGTAAACCGTGATTAAACGAATGCGGAAGAAGCAAGAAGAAATGGGGCCAAACATGAACAAAATTACCGAAACAATTTTCATTTACTTATCCCGCCATGAGTTGCGCTGTTAGATTCTATCTCACAGTTATAGTTTTGCGGAAGAAAAAAATATTATTTTTTAAAGTTCTAATCTAATACAAAATTATTTCACAAGTTCTTCAAATAAAATTATTTACATTTATGTATTTTAGTTTTTTAAATGTATTTTTCTGTGATACATGGTAACTTAACATTATATTATGTTTAATGATTGTATTTATATACAGTGTGTAATTGGTTGATACTGAAGATAACTGCTATGCAGTCGAAAGTTAACTTTAAATGCAAGCTCAGCGAGGCAAGCAATATCAGGTTTGTTTTTGAACACGCCAATAACATGGCACCAATATCATCTAGAAATTAGTTAGTAGAGTATGTTTTAATCTGCATGGAAGGTTTTGTTTGTTGGAAATGACGAATTTACCTTCTGAGGACACTTGGTCGTATTTTTATAGTTTAAGGAATAATACTCAAATGCTTTCACTGACTGATTAGAAAGAAATGTTTACCCATTTATAAATAATACATATGTAGATGATCCGTTTGTAAATAATATTAGTTTTTCATTAGAAAATTAATATGACTCACTGGCTAGAGAAACTCATAANTTGAAGGAGTCGATAAGATTCTTGAATCGATTAACTGGTGAATGTGCAGAGTCGGATGTACTCAAGAAATCGATATTGAAATCACCTAATTAAAATATTTTAATACATTCTTACAATACACATGAAAAAGTCTTTTCAGGTTTTGTTTTATCGAGGATGAGTTTCTGGCATAAAACGTATTGTATGTAATTTTAATTAAATATACCGAGCTGGAGAAATATGCGTCTGTATTAAAGAAACTATTCCTATATTTATTGAGAATATAGTATTATTTTAATAAAACTTAATTAAATTTAATAAGTATTAAAACATATGATTTGTGATATTATTACATAACACTTTTAATAAATCGCAAAAGGATAATTTAATTCAATATTTAGCATCAGTGTCGAAAAAGCCATAAAAATTTATGTGAGTATCGGACGTTTGTTGTATGCGTGAATGATCGCGAATACGGGATTGACTCAACTTTGCATCCTTTGCAAAGGCAGCCAACATCTTGGAAACATTTTAATAGGAGAAATTAATTGCAGTTATTTTTAACCCAAGACATTATCTGTTATTGTAAATTTAATTTATACCTTTTATCATATTGTCATTCAAACTTCAGTTCCTTTTTAAAATGACTCTAGAATAATTCAAAATAAATTGTAAAACTAATGAAAAAATGCACACTTTTACATATAAAGTGTAAATAACTGTTTTTTTTCAAAATACTCGTACAATAACTACTACGAATGTTTTCTAAGATTTTTAATATGGTTTATTTTTGCATATTTGCACTGAGACATATAATTAATATTATTTTGCATTTCTAAACCTTATGAAAAAATTTAAAAGTTATTTCTTCGATTCGTATTTTTTCTGTGGTTAATTTTCGAGGATGATATAATAAGTTGTCTGTTTTTGCAATTTTGTATTGTCTACCTCATTTTAATATTATAATTTTAAATTTAGTATCAAATTTTGAAAAAAGTGAAAGCCATTATTTCGACTTTACAGTTACCATTCTTATAAGAATAAATTTAAATTCTAAAATATTTATTTTCATACTAGAAATTTTTCTCCTAAATTTAGTTGGGACGAGAAAAAACTAAAATTTTTATCACCCTTTAAAATGAAGTTAATTTTTTAATAAAATTTATATTACAAACGAATAAAATGAGATGAAAGAAGCGTATATGAGCCGATCTCAACGCTATAATACAACTCTACGCACATGAAAAACAATCCCAGCGAACACCAAGTAACCGCGACTCACAGAAAAATTTCTTCGTTTTTTCTTTTTTTTTCATTTCCGGAGGCAGTGAAGTATTTGATCTTTTCCGCGGAATTAGGTTCAAGAAATCTGATTACATGACGAGACCTGACTTTGTTCGTCACAACAGAAGATCATCGAGCTATCTTCTACGGTATTAAGCCCCGTGGAGCACGCTCTACCCATTATGATCACAGATAATAAAGCAATACTCTCGCGCATTCAAGTCTCGCCGAGAGGGAAAAGAATAAGAGTCATGAAATGGAAGGTGCGAAGGTTAGAAAGGGTCTTCGGAGAGGCGACGAGTTGGCATTCGCCAACGACATATGCCTTACTACGATGTAACAACGCAGCACCTAGTGAGATAATTCTATTAAAAAATATACGTGCAATATATTGAAGCTTGTGATTAGTTTAGGATGTTGGGAAACATAAAAAGTATTAAGGACATGTACATAATACATATATCAAGAATTATTGTGTCAGTTTGTTTTGGTGATAACTAAGACCGTAGAACATAAAGGGTTAGAGATTTAAAACATTTCTACATGATTGAGAAAAAATATATACGCAGAGGCTAGATTCAAGTTCGATGCATTATTTCACAAATTTTAATCCTATTTAAGATGTTAAAAACTACTCTGGCGATTAATTTAGGTATCACAGTTGATGCGTCATGTAGCAATTCAATCCTCCGTATTTAGCTTAAAAACTATTTAAAAGTTATTTTGTCGAGTCTCAATTATGTGGTACACCACGATGTTAATAAATGCATTTGATATGCAATTTACGTCATTGATCAGTGTTGTCATCTTTATGTATAACAACTTACATCAATAACTTACATTAATAATCAATTAACTTTTCCTCTATTCCTTCCTTTATATCCCCTATTGAAGATTGTGTACCTTCTTTTGCTCTCTACCAATTTATTCTAATTCTTTGGATCCCTCACATCAATCGTTCACATCTATCGCAATATATTTAACCCTTTTATACTGTACGATACCAATTCTATAGAAACAACGGCAGTAAACAATTTCTAATTTTTAACTAGTACTGCAAATGGAAATTCAATGTTTCCGGGAAAACCTAATACTTTCATACCGCCATAAGTGTAACGTAGGAGTGTAAGATAAATTGTTAGTTGTAAGGGTAAAATTATTTGTATAATAGCACAATAACCTTCAATCGAAATACAAAAACATTTATTGCCTTTTCTACACGATATAATATGTATACACAACTGAACTAGTTTTATAACTACTCAACTAGTTTTAAATTTTAAAAAAATCCGTCGCAGAGACTTGAAAGATGACTCATGTATTCATGTGATCATGTGATCTCCGATGATAACATCGTGTTCTAGAATCCGGGCGATAGTGATGGGGTATATTGGTGTTCGATGCGTACGTGAAGATTAATTCAATCATTTCTTCAAATGAAAATATGCACGTGGAGGGTTTTTGCTCAGCTCTAGCCACGAAGGTGAGATACCCGGTTGAGTGCGCTCTTTATGAAATAGTTTGTCTTTGCGTAACACTAACATAGTATTCTGAAATAATTATCATCAAATTAAGAGTTAATGAGTGATTCAGTAATGTACGAGAAAATTTTAAACATGGTTATTACAGCATTTAACATTTTCCCGGATTTTTTAAATGAGAGGTGTCGGCAATATCAAATTGGTCGTAGAACGAAGGTGTTGTCCTTCAGAAAAAAACCTCCATTAATGTTTTCACTGTTCGTTTGAGGCGTAACAAAAGTGGATTCACAACTCTATTATACATTCTTATAATTAATTCATTTCCTTAAATGGAAAAAAATGTTACCTCATTTTGCCAATCAAAATCACGTGATAATGATAACAAGAAAATACATTTTAGCCAAAACTCTCCCTAGTAACTAGAGGTCTAAATTTTATGGTGCATTTGTTTTGCATTGCACACATTTTCCAAGTGCATACAAATCTAGTGAAAAAAGAACATTATTAAAAAATCTAACTGTTTATGAATCTCATACTTTATTCCTCATTATTGTTAAAGAACTAACGTCTGCCCTTCTTCAAATAAAATAGACAAGAAGGTAAGGAAATTTACTATAAAATTCAAATGCTCACTATAATTGAGAATCTACGGTAATATTGAAACTTCTTGAAAAAACTTCATAGTTCCGGTTCTTTACTAAAAACTCGTAAGAATTTGTTACATAACAATATAGTTACGTTCTATCATACTTAAGGGTGGAGAGTTCATAAGTATAGGCCGCGTCCTCGAGAATCTTTTTTTGTAGCGAATTATTGTGGTTGGATAATCTCAACATAGTTAACCACATATTTATTACTTTGACATAATCTTCACCGACAAAATTAACATCTCAAACTCAGCTCATGGAACACGGCAAGCAAAATGTTATTATTTCTTCCCAACAATAAATTTATCATCCGGATATAACACGAGTAAAAGACATTTTGAGGAGATGATAATCACACCTGGATATCATACTCGTCTTCTCATTGACAGAACAAAACGCATTCATAGAGATTTGGAGCCGTAGCTCAACCGAAACTCACAACAAATAATGGCTTTCCTATTCACAAGGCCCGAGTCAACAATTGCATCCAGCTGGGAATGAAATTATCGCTTTGTGCGCGCTCGAGACTTCATTTCGAAAGTCGTTCCTTTCGCGGCTGTTGCGGTAAATTTACTGGTGGAACTAATTACCTGAAGAATATGCTCTTTCCTTTTTACTCGCTACAGAAAAAAGACGATTTTTTTTTCTCTTCCTCCTTTTATTTTCGCTCTCCCTTGTTTCCTCTCCCGTTGTTTCGTTTTTCAGCCGCGGGAACGAGGAGCGTGCTAGGCCATCCCTCGACATCCCTTAATTAAAATAATAGGATTGTAATTTAATCTCGGTCAATCGTCTACGGTGACCGACTTACAAAGAGAGACCCCAGCACGGTAGCACGAAGTTAAGTCGCTCCCCTGCAGAGTTGCGGGGTTCTGGGCTGAGTTTTCGATATTACAAGCGTGACTTGACGTCTGCTTTAGCGTGGGATCGCCCTTTGTTTCGTATTGGTCATCCGTTGGATAAGATCGTGTTTCTTTCATCATTGTCTCCTGGTACATCTGTCCCATGGCACTGGAACAGTTCCAGCGGAGTCTGGTTGTCTGCGTTCATTTTTTTGTGTTTCACAGTGTGAATGTGTCCGTCACTTTTTCTAATTTTCCTTTTCTCCTTAACGTTTACTAATTTGGTAGATTGCCAGTACAAAATGTGACGTCCGGATGAATACATTTTTAAAAATAATTTTTGACCTGAATTTGGAATGTGTAACTCGCTGATTTCACCAAGATTGAAATCTCAACATAGATCAAATCGTTGTGTTTGTGACTCTGATGTAAGAAACAAGTACGGAAGTCGGCATATGGATTAATTAATTTTATAATACATCTTCCAAAAGGGCGGAAGACAAAATCACAGGAATTTAGGAGGTGGGGGAACATTTTCCAAAATTTGGTTGATGGGGGAAGAAAATATTCCAGTTACCAATGTCAGTTCACGACAAAAAATACAACATATTTAATATTCTATCAAATAACATTTTTAAACAAATTAGTCTTACATGTTAATTGTTTTATTCACTTGAAGTTATTTTCTACAAGATTCAAAGAGAAAGATATCTTCGAGTTTTATGCGAGAATGCTGTTGAGTACTTGCCTTGTGACGGTAGAGTGTCTTTTCCGCTCGGTGACTATTTACATCTCGGTTGTTTTTTAAACAAAAGTTACAAATATTTATTTACGTATTTTACAATATTTTGCTAACCAGAAGGTGGTACTAAAACAAAAAAGTTCGCAGCGAGTGATGAAGTTTTAAGAATTTTTTATCCCTCTTCACAAATCATTCTCACTGCACTATTTTACGCGCGCAGTTCATGTTGTAGTTGACGAAATGCAGCTATCACCAAAGAGACTTATCTGATATAATTAAATAATCTAATCAACTTCGACATTTAGGTATTTATTTTGAGAAAATATAAAAAGTGCCTAATATTCTTCATCGAATACAAAGTTTGCCGTAAGGAGTAGATATTTGATAATTTAAATGCGTGTTGTTGTCATAATTGGAGGGTTTGTCATACACGGTGGATCACCCATCAACGTACTCAAATGACATGTATATGGACAATGTTTGTGTAAAGCAGATAGTTATCACCGAATTAATATTTGCCCCAGGGAACAACAATGCTGCATCCACCTAATTATGTAGCCGCAGAATAGACATAAATTTTTATTTACAGGAATCCCTTTGGATATATTTTGTCGAATTAGGAACAAGTCGAGGGATACCCGTTTGTTTATATAATTTTACCGGTTGTAAATTTTATTTTGCTATGGGAGAGTAATCCGGAGTGGCACTAATGAAAATATAATCTTTTCATTGTTATTTCCCTTTCGGGAGCTATAGCATTTCATTATTCAGGCATATTGTATCCGAATATCCCTTGATATCGAGCAGCAAATAAAATTAATCAATTCGAACTAATTTGATGAAGGAATATTGAAATGGTTAACGAATATTGTGCCACTATGAAATACTGCGGAAATATTTTTTAAAGATTGAAATACCTACGCCCAAAATAATTCATTATTTCTCTCCTGTTTGTAAACTTTAGTTGTTTTTGCAATAAAACAACAAAGAATGACGATGCGTATGTTTTCTGAAGAAGGGTCGGGGATATACATGACTGAATATTTAAACGCTTTAAGCAAGTGATACTGTACCACATGCATAGTTCACGCCAAATCATATCAATTACGTGACTTATTGCTGAAACATGCTTAAAAATAAAGTATTGGATATTTATATATTCATGAGTAGGGAATCGTTAATAAATTTTAAACCTCCTAATGTTGACGATTACCTGCACTCAATTTTATGTTTATTCTTATTACACTTCATTTTACGTTATTAATCAAATTCCAAATTCCCTATGTATATTGAATTGTATTTCATTATNTATTGAATTGTATATCATTATTCATTTGTATATTCATTTTTGTTTGCTTTATTTTTTTAAACAGTTTTTTATTCATTGTATCAAGTTCACAGTGAGACAGGGCAATCTAATATTTCTTTAAATGTTTTGTTTCACATCAACAGAATAAAATATTAAATATCCTTTGCGCTGTAAAAGTTTTCTTTAGTTATTGAAATACAGGAAATAGTGTGATGAGGCCCTGGAACTTTACAGTTAACAAACCATTAGCCAAAAATAGATCCATCTAATTGCCAGCTGCCTTCGCAGTCGCCCATTTGAATCTCTCAAACGCCGCTAACCATTTCCCGGCACTCTAAGACTTCCCATCGCGAACAACACATCCACTATAACTCCTTGTTCTGGATGCTATAAAGAGCGCGCCTCGCGATACCCAACAGCAGGTAATTCCGTTTGCTTAGACCGTTCCGCCCCGCCCGGCCCCGCCGACACGATCCCCCGCCACCGCTCTCGAAAGGTCACTAATTGAAATATTTCACGATTGCGAACGTAGATGACTGTGATTTTCCAGAAAACGGCCCGTAATAAGAGGCCAAGCGTGCGACTCATATCTTCAAGAGTACGAGATGTTTATGTGGAGAGTTGGCAGCCGCGCGAGCCGGTTCCCACACGGAGTTTGGGCGTCCGACGTGATTCGTTCTTCACGCTCTCTTTTGGAGCCCCAATTTCGTCATCTATTCCTCATTCATATTCTCCCTCATCCGTTTGATGAATTTTTATGCCAGGAGATTTGAACGATGTTTTAATTGTAAAAATAATTTATTATTCTGCAAGTTATCAATGCTCGGTGGCAAATAGAAAAGAAGACGTAACAATAGTATTCATAATAACACAATAAGAAGTTAAATTACAAATCCAACGCACGAATATTTATAAAATACACACATGTGGTATAAAATGGTTAGAATACTGTACAGATGGTAACAACGAGAAAGAAATTACATTTAAGGAATTAATTATCTACATGAGGTCCGTATGTGTGTATATTTACATACATACATTTACACATTTTCGCTCACAAACAGATACAGACAAACGCTCTATGTACTAACATGCATAAATATACACTTCACTCTAAGCACTTTCTCTACCCTTAGACTCCATTAATCTCGTTACGCTGCACTTCGCGTATAAAAAGGAGAACCCGGATGTTTATGTATTAATGAAAATAAAACTATTAATAATTTTAATAATTTATTGAATGTCTTAATTTATGATGCTGCAGGGTTCAGGTCATCGGACCCGCTGATACATTTAATTACATGTTTTGGGTAAGGAAATCGGGAAGGAGAGATTTTGGGGTGCTGGAGAATCGGGAATCTTATAGCGTTTTCTATTTGCTGCTCTAAGTGTACCCTGGTGCACCCCAGGTGCAAAAATGTTGCTCCATTTGACCGAGAAGTTGCGCCAGTACGGGGATATGGTTGCTCCAATTGTCTATCGAGTCGCACTCTCCACGCACTGAGAGCGACCGAATTTGCTCTGACAATTTTCTCAGCAGAGGGACTGCACTGGACGTTGATGAGACTAGGCAAGTCTGTGGGTAACGCATTTATGATGGATGCTATGTGTTTATTGCGAAATTAGTCCTTTTCAAAAGAGAAAATATTATTAAGATGATAGATTTCGTTTCATTAATCCGATTATATAATGATTAATAGAAAATATTGCATTATATAGACATACAAAACAGTACAAAGAGGTTATTTATATAATAGAAATTGTTTATATTCAATTTTTGTAATTTCGTTCACTTTTGCGGTTAACAATGGCCAACCCCGAATCGTGCATCCTGCATGCAGCAAAGATGTTCCATTTACTTGCTACACTAGCCGTTTGGAGTAGGGAACTCTCGCGCGGAGCAATGGCGTATGTCCGGTTTTAACGGACACTGAGCAGTAAATGGAAAACGCTGTAAGGAACCGAATGACATGGATCTGGAGTAGGTGAAGGAAACTCCAACTAAAAACCTTTTAGTTCGAGCGATTGAAGGATCCACGTAGGGTTCCAGGACGCTTCCACTTCACAACGGGTGTGTTAGAATTATTGGTATAATACATTTTATTAACTTTTATAAGTATCCAAAAAAAAAATATTCAAGACACCTTATTTAAAAAAGAAAGTAAGTTCAAGATTAAAAAGAAACAAATTTGAGTACCGTTAGAACAAAGATTTTCCTCTGAATCATTAGAGCAGGCAATGCGTGACTGATGAATTGAAGATATGCTCATACTTCTAGATATTTCCTGTCCTTGAACGAACGAAAGGAGAACATCGCTGGTTGTTTTCAAATGTTTTATGAAAGTGTCCATTAAATCTATATTGACTTGTTGGTATGTTAAACTTTTCTGTAAAGGAAAAGAATATTAATAAGATTCGAATAAGTGGAAGTGAGTGAAATAACTATCACATAAAATAAAGAATCCGAGGAGATAAACAGAAAAAGAGAAGGAGCTTGTAAACAAACTGAACATACCTGCGCACAAATGTGACAGAAATGACAAAAATTCAAGAGTAAAACTTATTGTAATAAGAATAATTTGTGAAAACTTGATAGTAGCTTCGTATAAACATGGAAGAGTGAAAAATGTAATCAACTACGTTCATTGTACAACATACCGATATAGTTTTAAAGAATAAAGCACGTTTCAAATAAATGAATCATTGTATCCAATTTGCAATAATTCGAGCGAAAGTAAGAGAAGTATTGAGCTCGATTCTGTGTACTGCATTAACAGTTTGGGCAGTACTTACTGATCCGCGGGATCCGAGATAAAATCGACATATTGATGGATTAAGGTGGATTATTCTAAACTCGTTGCGCTGGATTTAGAGTGCCTGAGGGCGCGAACGAAATTGGACAGAAGTATGGAGATCCTTGTCCAGAAGCGTACTTTAATATCTTGTATCAGACTTCAAATTGAAAATAACTAGTTATTTGGGATAAAATGTATAGATCACAATGAACTAAGGAAGGTATGATTTGTTGATAATAACGATGTATCTACATCCGAAACTTTAAATTAAACCAAATATATGTTTTATGCCATATGTGGTTGAAATTGCAATAGGCGTTTCCAGTTGTGTCGGAACAGAAAAATTTTCTCATTATATACGTAATTATTTGTAGGGTCTATAGTTTATAGTACATTGAAACAACTTGCAATTAATAAAGATATAATCTACAAAACATTACAGACGTTTTCATTGCAGTTTTTCTGAACAGTTTTCAATGTTGGTTGCTATTTCGGGATTTCAGCATGTGCATTAGTTTCTCCTACGTTTCACACATTTACATGGTCAAAACTAATATACTTCTGTTGAAATGTTTGGACATAATGAATTATGACGACGTCCACAATATCTTCAATAGAACAACATGTCATTGAAGAGACCATGCAGAGACTTACAAAAGCTTTTATAATGAAACCTTTCACATCATATGGTACTAAATGGTTTCATATGGTATCGAAAAACGAATTGAAGGATGTTTCATATGATAGGTTAAAATATAATATGTAAGTTTCAACTTATTATAGATTTTCAATATTATTTATTACCAAACTTAGTCAATAATAAGTTTAGGTAAATAGCATAGAATTATCGTTTCTTAACATCGTTTATGTTTAGTTTCATTCCAACTATTCAGCTATTCCTTTTCGTTCCTCAGATCAAAATATCCTCCTCTCTCGGTCTCCCAGTAACGTGACAAAATAATTATATTCTCTCACTTGTAGACTGTAAATTAAATCAATTAATGAAGTTCTTTGAACATCAATAAATGAATGACAAACGGTTCCTAATGATTAGTTAAGCTACCACGTACTTTATTTATCCAGCCATTACCCACGCGCGCTGGACGCATCAACAGGATAGAACCCGTTTGGAGGAAACATTTCAAAATTAATGATTCGAGATGTCGGAAACCGTTGGGAAGATTCTTTCCCGCCTCGAGGAATATAGAGTCGCTTCATTATGTAAGTATTGGACCAGGAAGTCTTATTCGTCTATGGTCGAAATGTGAGTGGAAAAAGACCTGCAATGAACCCCGTTCGAATAACCAATATTTTTTAAATAAGGAATTCCTCTAAATTATGTTCTATTTAAATAATTCATGTCATACTTTCAAATAAATATCTCTACTTTCTCATTGGAACATGAAGTAACTTTTAAAGGCTAGAAGACACTCTTTGAAAGTAAATTAATATCGTGTAACTATACATTCGCCATATTTTACAGAAAAGTTTAATTATATCAAAGTTTTTTTATTATGTATGGATATTATTGTGCTAGAAATGGAGAAACCATACACATGAAGACATTTTTAAATAAAGTATGTACGTAGCTACAAGAGACAATTTAATTTTGGCGCGAGTTACTTAACGCTCATNAATAAAGTATGTACGTAGCTACAAGAGACAATTTAATTTTGGCGCGAGTTACTTAACGCTCATGATAATTCTGTTTGTTTTTCTGTATGTATCGAAAACTGTGTGATATATCTAAACAATATCATACATTATTTAATTATCATATCTATTTGTATTTACTGAATAGAAAAGTCTCAGTGGAAATTACAAGAAGCGTTACACGTGCAAATAGAGATAAGTGATATTTTCTCGTACACGAACAGGACTCTCTTCCAAAAACTAAATCGATTTTCGAACTTGGTTGTTTTACATGAATTGTTCATCCTTTGCTGTTAAGCATTAGTACTTGTTTTTCGAGTACGGATCTCGCGTTTTTTAATTTTTTCCCCCGCGTAGTATGTGTGCCAACAGTCAATTTGATAATGAATTGGACATCTTCATATGTTGGTAACAGTGTTTGATAATACAACATTTTTTAGATTCACCTGAACCCTATTGCAAAGATAGAATTATTGTTTGTGTGTTTTTGTGATTAGAGTGCTCTTGTGTATATGAAAAAGGGTAAAATTGATCCCGTACTTTATACCAAGCGAGTCCACGGAGGGTAGAACTCTGTATTTACTTGTCCTCTGCACACAGAGATTTGACGAGCCTCTTCGGGGTGAGCTGAATAGGCTTGGGAGTCAGCCTGGGTATAGAATAAGATGAGAGATCCTCCGTAACTTCATCGGGATTTCGAGACGGGTCATTCAGCTAGTAGTTAAGTGTTGTCACAAGTAAGTTTTTAATTGGGCGTAGAAGAAGTATGCTAGTGCTCTTCCGATGAGCTACGCTGATTTTCGCACATAAAATCATCCCGAGAAAACACTATTACCGTAGAATTCATAAACTTATATATGATATAGTCCCAGCAATCTTATGTTCGAAGGGGAAAACGGTGTTCGGGATCTCTGTCTTTGTCGCACATCGACGTAGGTGGGGGTACTCGATTTCTCTCTCTGACTGTTGACTGTTTCGCACAAGTCATTGCGCACGAATACCTTACCCCCTCCAAATAGATGTGCAAGAGATAGGGTGATACCAAAAGCTAAAGACACTCTTGCGTTTGCAGAGCGGAGCGGAACGATTTTTCCGTCGACCTGTGTTATCTTATGGACAAAGACACCTAGCGGGCGCGGAGCTATTTTTCGCCCGCTACTTGCAGCGGAGATCTCCGCTCATTTCTGTGAGCCTTCGGGGAGACAGCACGTGTTATCTTATGGGTAGAGACACAACTAGCGGGCGCGGAGTGCAGCGGAGATCTCCGCTGCTTCCTGCGCGACCTTGTTGTGTCATGAAAGTCACAAGTGTTAATAGATGGGTATATTGAGAGAAGCGAGGAAGACAGCGGGTGATTTCTTTCACGGTGCTTCCATTGAATATCATTTCCTTCAATTTCTACGGACTGATTATTAATTACATCAATGTTAATATTAATTATTGCAACACTTAGTTATAATATAACTGAGTATTTGTTCTAGTGCTTCCTCACTTCTCTATAAAAAACTTTTCGCGTCCTTTTTAGTGGAGTTCGTTTATCTGAAGCTTTATTATTTTCGGTTTTACTATTTTTGACTTCTTCGTGTATTCTTCTATTTGTATTTTTGTCTTTTGAGATTTTCGTTACGTAATTGACAAAAAATTTGGCGTGGTTTTAGTTAAAAGGAGAGAAATGTCTTAGGACCCTTGATCAGAATTGATGGGATGTTCTTTTCCTTCCTTCCGCAGAGTAAACTAGTTTATTGTTCTCCACCTGGTCGTACGCAGTTTGTACGGCTTTTTTTGACAATAAATTTAATTTACAACAATTAATTAATGCGCATTTTCACATCTATATTTTAAAGCTTTACATTTCAATTATTTGTAATCATTCCTCAATTTCAGTTCTATGTCGTATTATTTTTGTGAAGACATTACGATTTTCATAACATATAGCTATGTGTTTTTCAATAAAAGCGTAGGGTAGTTAGCGGGCAGTTGCATGGATGCTCTGTACAAGACCTGCGCGAAGCATTTCTGTTCTGAAGTTCTGAAGTGACCTTGTTCCTACCACCCCTACTCACGTTCCCCTACTCCTGTCCTCTGACGCCCGCTCCGCTGATCCTCCGCTATGTGTGTCTTAGCACAAGCGGAGCGGAGAAAACGCAAGTGTGTCTTTAGTCAAACAGTATCTTCTCTCTCATGTTATTACGTACAGCCTCTGTAGAGATCGCTCTGTCTATATCATGTATGAGTCAGAATTCGACGAATGGCATAACCTTATAGTTCGGATACGTTGGGACGTCACATCCAAAGGTTTGGTTATCCTTTCCTTTCTCTGAATTTAGTTCTTGCATCGACATCTCTTCTCGCAGAGTGGATACTAAATCTTGACGCGGAAAGAAAACGAGTAAAGTAATTAAATTTCGCTAATCAAACTATTTCGTCTCAAATCGTTGGAGCGCACATTCCATCCTCCCATTATGAAACTCTACGGAAGTGGGAGCAAAAGGAGGTGCAGCCACGGAGTCGGAATGTGCCGGAGTTGGTCAGAGCTGGAGCTTCTACATAATTGGTAGGTGCGCGTTGGTTAACTGACGACTCGTCGTTTACGTTGCTCGCCCCCCGCCATGTCCGGTCCTGCTGCTGCCTACGCTGATTCATACGTTGATCTCCAACAACGAGACGACTCGCACTAGTCTTAATTATAGGAATAAGTGTAGATGTACTAGACGAATGCTCATAAGCATATGTTATAATTGAAGTTGTGAGAGAAGCTACTGTGTTATCTCTAGATGAAGAATGGCTATGAGTGAATATTATTACGATAATACAATATAAATACAATATTAAATCCACCTGTGCCTTGAGGCCTTTGATCCGAATTGATGGAATGATCCCTTGCTTGCTTCTGGAGATAAATTAGTCCATTGTCATCCACATGGTCATACGCTGTTTTTTAACAGTTTTCTGACAATACTTTTATTATTATTACATAAAACATCGGAATTGATTATGTTTACTAGTTTTACTTCAACATTTTACCTTTGCAACTGGATTTTACCATTGCATCTCGGTAGTTTAGTGGTCACCAAAGGTAGCATAAAAAATTATACCGAAGTTATCTCATACAGAAATCAGTATGAGATTTTGATTTATTACGTTATTTAAACTAAACAATAACTTCTCAAAATCTTAAGTCAATTAAATATTTACAATCTTTGATCATTTTTATGCAAAATTGTAATTCCTTCTCAACCAGGTACATAGAAAACAAGAAACGTCTAAGTAATGACAATGTGAACATTTGTGGTAGAAACAAACAATGACTTTCATCCATGTGAAACAGAGTAGATCTCAGACTATGCCAATACTCAGACTATGACTATANAAATGTTTCAACAAAATATTTTCTTAACATACTGTGGCAAACCAGAAAGTACAGTAAAAGTATCACTGATTTTGAATGATTTCGAGTATAGTGCAGAGCTTTGAGCACTTAATTTTTAAGTAGAACTTGTGAGTTAGTCAATTTCGTGTGAATTTTCGTTGATCAGGTGTAATACCGTCAAGGATAAATTTCCACTAACTCGGATGCCCACACTCTCGGAATGTTGATGATAGTGATTGGCGATGATGTGGATTGTCGCAATACTAGTTTCTTTGTTTGAGTACCAGGAGCGTGCCGGTTAAAGGAATTTTCCGTAATGTACAGGTTAGTTTTTTGAGAACAGAGTTTGACAATGAATGAACGAGTGTTATGTGCATATTTATTATTATATGCATATCTATATCATATATGTAATTATTTTTTAGATTTAAAAGAACATTCAATGATAGAGACCATTTCTTACAAAATATAATAGAGGTAACTGCCAATTATGAATAACAAGGACGGGGCATAAAAATTAATTGATTTCAGCATTTTTTTTAAAAATTAACGGTCATGGTGAGTTTTGTTATTGGAATTGATGGGATGGTTCCTTGCTTGCATCCGAAGAATGAGTTTGCTCGTTCTCCTCTACGTGGTCATACGGATTTGGAAACTGCTTTCTTGATAGAAATGTATCATAGTTAATTTATAATAATATTAAAAAATTATTATTATTACTGAAGATGACGGTTTATAGAAAATAGAACTAAAGAGGTTTAATTGTAATGCTGAGAGGCACCTATCAATTATTTTTATGCCACGTCGCTATCAGCATATTTTAAATTACTGGTGATACCGAAGATGCTGGATTATAGAACACTCTGGATTGTCGAATGTCGGAATAAAAAGGTATGTACTCGCTGATAGTGACTCATAATTATTTTACGATTCCGGTTAGCCTTTGCAAGTTTACGAAGGCGGAGCGTCGTCTCTCATGTATTCACCTTCCTCCAATCCGCTGCTTTACTCCGTTCTGCGGGAGGAGCGCTCTCTCTACGACCGCACAACACACGTCGAGCGAAAAATAAAACCAGTGAGAGAACGACTCGCACCTCGTGGTAGTTTAAATTAAGATGTTTATGAACTGACTCATTAATTATTTCACTTCTCTCGTTGGCGGGTGGGTATTCACGCCCCGACGCGTTGCTTTGTCTGGCGAGCTCCGCCTTCGCAGACCTCTCTCTCCGAAGAGCTTTGTGCGCTCCGCGGTGGCTGTGCTAATGGCCTGAGATTCCTTGCGAAGGAGCTGTCCATCTCCTTAACACTCGTGTTTTGTGCTTTCAGTTACGCATGGAAGCAATGGATATGATCTGTGAGGAAAATGATATCTTGCATTTTCATCAGTACGTATTTTCCCAATAACGTAAGGTAGGATGAGCGACCTCGCGACTTTTTTTGAATCCAGATTTTTTCTAAATAAAAAATAAACTATTATCTATAAACTCGTCTAATAATTGAACCTTGCGGGGATAATATTTGAAAAAATGTCCTGTAATAGTACATGTTATTATGAATGAAGCCTTAATGAAAATTATTAGAACATCTCAATGTGTGACTGTATAGCGCCAGTGTTCAGAGACGATTGTCCCTACCTTGCGCTTCCTGGGGAAACTGTTGCAATAGAATGAATTTCGAATGACTGGAAAAACTCCGAGAACTGTTTTGGCCAACGATATATTTCACTAGGATTCTCCGCGTTTTGACCCGCAAGAACTAAACATTTCATTGTAGGTTGCCTCATGAATTCCATGAAGACTAGACATAATACGATTTTTTATCGCTTACACTATTTTGCTATTCGCTATAAAATCGGTGATGAATTTTATCCAATTAGATATTTATTAAATATGTCAGTAAATGAAAGTCAAATATGATATATTGCATTAGCGAGACCATAAATGTTTATGTTCTTTCTTTTTTGCATACAATTCTCCTTCCATAGTTCCTTGTATTCAACGAATATATTTTCTTTGATGTGATTTAACTTGCCCGTCTCTTTTGTTTCTGTCTACCTTCTTCTTTCTTTTTTTACAAATTCTAACGCGGTCGGGACGAATAATGCAGTGGCATGGAGTCTTAACCTTCGGCCCATTTCGCAAACGCGCGTTTAACTACTCGAGAATTTATACGTAGTCATACTTCAAATAACAACACGTGCCGCCACTGCGATGTTCTTTTACTTAGGAGGAAGCATAGTGAATTAAAGTTTCGAATTTAAGTTGTCTTGTTCAAAATTTGTCATCAAGTAGTGGAACACAAGTTTGGAGGAAATAGTGTATGAAAATACACGCTCCTGTGTTTTCTGTCTCGTTACCAGGATACGTAGTTTGTAAGGAAAGTATTTCATCGATCGAACACAAGACAGATGATTCTATATTAAATCGTACATCCGAAAAATGTGCATGAATTATGCTTCTAATTCCGTTATAGACGTTCCTCGGTTCGTCGTCACATTGTATGCACCACTGCTGTTTCAGGCAAATTATAGAATAAAAACTAGAGGATCTATATTCGTGTTTGGTCCTGGAAGGAGAATGGGTGACTCTCAAAACTTCGGTATTGAATCAGTAGCAAATCCAGGATTTGTGTGTTGTGTGACGGGGGAAGGGGGACTTTTCAATTTTTGGAAGTTGTTTTTGTGAAATATTGCGATTCATGATTTAGTAAAAAGTATTTTTATAATATCATACAAATTCGTACCAATGTACAATACAAATCATACTAAAAAATAAAACTTTAATTTTTCGCTTTCTATTTTTGAAAGGGTAACTAGAGTCTGAAATCCACCACTTTATAAAATGAGTAGTAAAGAAAGTGAGGAACATTCCATTTCAGAGTGTGCATTGCCAGTAAGTAAACACAGCCTATATGTCAGAGCTGTATTTGCAGTGCACATTAGTTGTAGAAGGAAAAGGTGAAGGACTTGGTTGGCAGCACATATTTCGCTCGAGAGCGCAGAGGTGTCGACCGGTGACGTCATGGAGAGAGGAGGTGTCGTTCTATTGAAACGGCTATTCAGAGGTCACCACGTCCGCACAGCGCGGCGCCAAATGATGAAGCGGTTTGCCGCCGTCCGGACGTCGCCGTGCTAACTAGCGCGGCCATCGGTGGGGAAAGTTGCCCAAAGACTTATGTCGAGGAGTTAGTCCCTGTACGATAAGTAAAGGTAGTGCAAGCAACCTGGTGACTGTTGTTGAGTGTCCTGATTTTTTTAAATCGAAAGAATGATATATAATCTATCAACTCGTCTAATAAAATTTGGATCCTGCGGGGCTAATGTTTGAAGAAAACCATTTTGAAATTGAACGGACTTTTACAAATAAAGTCCTTGGTGGCGCGGTTTTTAAATAAATATCTTTTATCATTTCTAATGGAATCGACATAAAAAGCTATCACTCGTATCACATATTTTATATACAAAAGAGCAGTACGTAATTCGCCTTGCCGTTTTGGATAATTCAGAAAGTTATTCAATAAAAACAGTCACAAACCAGTGAACTAAGGACCATTCTACAAATAAATTATTTCAATTTACACGTGATGATTCATGATTCACAAATTTCATACACAATAATTTATGATTTATAATGACTTTTTTTTAACAGAATAGATGACATCACTGAAATTTTAATAAATAGATAGGTGCTTGACAAATGACTGTCTCGCTCACGCTATCTTAACCAGTGCAGTTCGCTCGTTACGAGGCTTGTTTTCAATTTTGGTACCAATAAATTTACATAAAATTGGTTTTTGTCCATGTTTGAACAAGATCGCGATGTATCCTCTTGCCTAGAAGTGTATATAGTCCAGCACACACTGCAAAAACTATTCACCTGTATATTAATCATCATTTATCTTCACAATGTTCAAAATTTGTTTTGAACTTACAGACAGAAAGGTCAAATTAGATAAGAGCTGTAGTATTCGAATGTATAGTTTATTTCGCTATCACAATACTTATCGATATTCTCTTTACATAAAATGATTAGTCGAAGAAAATTCATTCCCTTAGTAGTGTATTGAAAGTTGTCGTTTCTGTAGAACGGTGATATAGTGAAAATTGTAAGACGAATACGGTAGTTATAATTATAAAACAATGTCTTGTGAGCAAAGGAACATTTATTTTGGTTCACTAGTTATCACACCGGAGGGCAAGTATTTGTTGTAAATGTGTAGAAAAAATGCAGTAAATTTAAAAATTTTCTTGTCGTAGACTTGTAGATAATTTCAGTTCCGTAAAATTTACGAGCATTTACCACGTCCGTATTATTCGCCATGATAATATTAATTTTTTCTTCTCTAACAATTTATATTTTTTCTCTAATAATCTCTAACAATTTATTGCTCAAAACGTTAATTTTTGATATATCGATTTGATTGGAGAGGCAACTAACGCAGGAAAGGAATATTTCCTTCTAGTGTTTCATAGAAATATTAACAACTATCTTACAAATATTTTTATGTTTTGTTTGTGTATTCTATTCTAAAAGTAAACGGTGTATGGACCTCAGGATTCTTCATAAACATTAAAACCATTCAACTTAAAATATAGTGAAACACTTTATTTGTTAAATAAAATTATTCTGTTATATTGTCACTTACGACGTAAGCGAAACCGAAATTCATGTTTACTATATAAAAAATCATGCGTTTCTGATAAAATGTTTTTTTTTATGTTTTAAAAAGTACCCAATCTATTTGAAAAGGAACGGAAAGGTGACGCTTCTCATGATATTTTTTCCAAATGGTATTTTTATTCCTGAAAATGTATGCTACACCAAGGTCAGAGAAAAAAAAAGGAAATTGAAATACATATCTGTATTTACCATGTTGATTGCCTAACTGGATAAGAGGAAAATTTTTGTTCATGTGAATAATGATGTGGTGGTAAAGTGTGGAACTACTGTGAAATGTCTTCGCCCAAATATTTTCGTGTATCCGACGAAGCTCCGACTGAATACCCTGCGTGCAACACGTGTTACGTCTGCTGGTATGAACGCCAATTTAGAAATTTTCTGTGCTTATTATTCGTACAGATGGGACGTAAAGAATGACTGTTGTTATAGAGATGTTCTCCTGAGTGCGAACATAAACGTCAAAGCTCGTTATTTATGCTGAGATTCGTATCTACCGTTATGGCTTGCAAAATAAATGAGCAATTCTCTGAAGACGTGTCATAAAACAAATTCAATGTGTATCTGCATGGCGTGCCTCGAGGATGAAGTTTCGCTCGGGTGAAAATATTCAAAGGCGTGTCTGTAGCGAAAATGGTCGGGTGCTATTGTTCTTTGGCTCCATTGGTTAATGAATATTGCCGAAATACATATTTCAACGCGGAACGATAATTTTTCATTTCCTTCTTTGCACATACTGAATTAAATTTTTACGATGAAATCGTTCGTTGAATATTTGATATTAGCCGATTGTTTATCATAGGTTTTTTGGGTTAAGATGCATTGAATGATTACAGTATGTTATGTAAAGTCAATCAAGTAAATATATTTATCTCTAATGAATGCGCTGTATTATGGATTTTTTTCAGTTTTTTTTTAAGTTAAGTCAGCTACGTATTTATTACAAGCACAAATTCTTGTTTTGTACTTTTCTTAATTTTTTAATGAGTGTTTCCTCCTACGAGAGACTCTCATTGTCGGACAAAATTAATCCCTCTTATTCTCAATCAAGACATCTCATCATCTACAATGCGATGGCACTAGAGTGCCGAATGTTTTCTGAACGCATAGTAGAGCACTGCATATAATAGACAAGGCTGGAAATTGGTCTTGACATAAACTTATGTAAGAAGTTACGACATTAGCATAGCGCTCCGGCCGTCGGCGCGGCAGAGGCGTCGGTAGGTGTCGGCTCCAGCGGCGGAGTCGGGGGCAGAAGAGGCTGGGTCGCAGCTCCCCGCTGGGGTGTGAAGCGACTGCCCCCACGGCCACATACCGCGCCGGCCGCAGCCCCACACAAAAACACGGCCGACACAACAGAAATTAATTCTTGCCGCGCCGCCACAGCTCGGCGTTTCCACCTCTCTGCTCTTCCTTGAGAGAGCGTACAACGTCTGGGTCGTCGCCGCGGGCTTATGGTCGTTTTGGAACAAGGACTCGGATAAACGCAATTTGTTTTGCTTCCTCGCCGCACCGCGCCGCTCTCGTCGCCGCTGCGATGAGGGGTGGGGGTGATGGAAATAGGGGTGCGGTGGGGGGAAGAGGGATATCTCGAGGAACATCACCGACAGAGTCTCCTCCGCCGGCGTGATTATCGTTGCCGCAGATTGCGGAAGTTGAGGAGTAAATATTTGTCTGAGTCCGCAAACGGAACGCGAGAATTGAGATGGATGGAGAGCGACGTTGTCTAGAATTGTGGCCGGGGTGTACGCTGTGTTGACGACTCTCGTTCTTGGAAACGGCAACACAGATAAGGCAGGGTTCTACACTACAACATTAGGGAGATGTTTCCGCGGGCATTATGAAACTATTTTTACGTAGAGAAAGGANATTAGGGAGATGTTTCCGCGGGCATTATGAAACTATTTTTACGTAGAGAAAGGAAATAGCGTTTTTGGAAGAAGTTTTGTTTCTCGACATACTGAACAAATTTTTATTTTGTTGGAAATATACATTTGTTTCATTCTATCAAAAACGTTTCCGTTGTTGTTCTCTTAATTTTAATTCACAATATTTGAGTCGTTTTTAAAATAACATTTTAGTCTGAATTTGATGATTGTTTGTTAATTTAATACATGCCGAATTTTGTGGAGGAAAAACATTCGTAGGTTCCAACGTCGAGATACGTCGTAAGATTTTCAACACTTTTTAGCCGAAAGATTTATTTAACTGTGAACGGTTTCTATTACATATCATAATATATCTCAAACATTACATAAGTGACTCCGCATTCATCTTGTACTGTACCATTAATCGTTAACCGTTTACATTTCGTTTAAGTTATGACAGTCTTCTGTCATTCATGTTGGTTAATAGCTGGATTCTTTTATTTCGAAAAGAAGATAACCGAAAAAAAAATTATTTCTCCTCCGTTTGACTCGTGTCTTTTTCATTTGCTTGGCGTTTTTGGTGCGGAATGTACCGGAACTCCCTGTCTTCGATTGTTTCGAAGGGAGCCACGTTCTTTCCATCTCTCTGTCATGGAACTCCACTAGGAATTTCCCTTCCCCCTCCCCCGCCACCGCAATCCCCGCGTTCACTCGCGGCGCGGCGACGCGACGGGGGAATTTCTGTCATTGTCGCGTCGGCGAGAGGCCAGAGAATACTCGGATTAAAAAACAGCCCCGAAAGTAATTTCACGGCGTGAAATGATATTTCTCCATTTCATTCGAAATATAACAATATTCGAGGTAGGAAATCGATCTACGGGATCGAGGGGGAGCGTTGTTAAAAAAAAAAAAAAAAGGAGAGAAGAAAACATTGGGAGTCGAATTAATTTCGAGCGCTGCATTGGTTGGTTTGACGTGCCGTGTCGAACGAGCGAGCCGTGGTGAGAGGCAGCTGCGATCCTCTGGGTTCGCGGAAGGTAGCTTCGCTTGAAACACTGTCACACGGAGGGCGATCAGATGCACAACCATTGCCTTATTCTGAGGTCAGACAACGTTGCATTTTAGTCTATACCAGTGGTTTTTCTTACGTAACGCAAGTGAGTGATGAATTAAACATTAATTCGAATACCGATCGCGAAATATTTTCAAGAAAATACAGAGGTGGGAAACTTTGAAACTTGCATTTTTTTTTATTTTCACATTTCAACACAGTTCTTTATAAAATTGTCAAGGAAATGTCATTATATTCAGAGGGACATTTAAAAGGATCAGACAGTTTTTTTTATACATTTTATGTATAATTCTGAAAGACCACCTATGTGTATTGGCCAATTTCTTAAAAAGATTTTTTAGAGTGCCTTATTAAAATGATGTACATTCTTCCATGAAACATTATTGGAACATTAGTTGAACTTAATGCTTAATTTTGACAATTATTATTGGAAATCACGAGAGATGGAATTATCTATAAGATGTAGACATTGTGAATAACTAATCAGGAGGAGGGAAATTCCCTGACCCCACCTCTTTCATTAGAATCATTTTCTACCATTAAAAGCAATACCACCTGAACATATGTTCATTCTTTCAGAACATTTGAATATCTTTTGTTTTTAACATATACCTAGGAAATTTAGAATTTGGTACCTCAATTTCGTTTCAANCCTGAACATATGTTCATTCTTTTAGAACATTTGAATATCTTTTGTTTTTAACATATACCTAGGAAATTTAGAATTTGGTACCTCAATTTCGTTTCAACCTAGTTTTACTGAAAATTTCTGAGTAAAAGTTAGACATTTCTTTATGTGCTATTTGCGTTTCGATAACTTTGTGTGTCGCATTGCTTTCGACGTGTTTATGGAATGGAATTGCATATAAAGACATTAACATTTGATTTAGTATAACTCGATCTTAACTATATCTGTAATCAGTGCGTAAAGACATAATCCTCGATTTGTCCATGACTATGATCCATGACAAACATTTCATCCATGACTATGAGCAGACAAAGGAATGGGAATGGGAATTTGGAGATGTTTCCCTCCTACCGCATCGCGGCATGTCGCCGTTTCGCTCTGCCACTCCAACTTCAACTGCCGGAATCATAGTCGAATCAATTATTCATGAAAAATAGCCGCAGCAGCAGTGGCAATAGAAGCCAATGCGAGGGTTGGGGAACGCCACACTATGGTCCACAAAAGTCGAGAGCGGTCAAAATTGAAAATACAGTCCAATTTCTTAAAAAATTTGTTTAGAGGGTTTTTTTGAGTCTCATATTACGAATGTAACATTTATTGAAAACATGAACGAAAGGTGTACATACGCGTTACACATGTGCTAATACCACGGGTGGATTTATCAGAGAAGAATAGGAAGCGGTTTGAACCAAAAGAAGAAATTATTGAAGTATTATCGGGGCATGGGGCTGTTGCTGCCTATCTGCGGAGATTCAAGAAGTTATAGATATGTATATGTGATATAGGTGAGGAAACTATATCTCACATGTTATGAGACAGCGTTATACACAGCGAAGAAAGAAGAACGTATTTGAGAAAAATGTGGACTAAAGATTTACTGGCAGGAATGACGAGAAGTTTGATAGAGGGTAAACGAAAATCTGACAAATTTGCGGCATATGTTACACAGATAAGGGAATTAAAAAAAGAGGAGTGAAACAATAGATATGTGCATCTCCGCTTGGTAGGAGACGTCACGACTGCTAGTAAAGAAACGAATGATAGAAAACAAGACCATGACCAAAATAAATGAAGAAAAATGAGAATTATTATCAGAAGAGGTACATAAAAAATCTTTCGGAAGTTAATGTACTTACATTAAGTCCAATTATTATCCGAATAATGTTTCATGGGTGAATGTACAATATTTTAATAATTCACTCTACAAATCTTTAGGAGAAAAAAAATTATAACATGTGAGGCAGTTTTATAATTCGCCAATATACGCATATATTGTATCAGAATTATACACTAAATTTAAAAAATCTGACTGTTACCCCCCCCCCCCCGTGAATATAATGACTGACATTTTCTTGAGAATTCCATAAAGAACTGTATTGAAATATGAAAAAACAAGCTTTAAATGTTTCCCCACATTTTCTTTAATATATTTCGTGACCAGTGTTCGAATTAACGTTTAATTTCGTTCAACGTACTTTAATATATGTTGATATTGTCATGTTATGCCACGCAATACAGACTGAAATAATAAATGATTATTAAAAACTTAAATTAAATATTAATGAAAATGAAGGTGAAGGGTTCTAGATGGCAGTACAAAACTCATGTGAATCTATTTTTGGCCGCCTTCGACCTGTTCTGGGTCATAGTGCGTCGTGCGCATTGAAGTCTTCGTTCTAATTACCAAGGAAGAAAGGAAGGCGCTCCAGTGGCCAGACCTAGGACGTCTTTTTCTTCTTCTAACGGTTAATAAGGTCCGTCAATATTGATTAGTGACGGGTCATCCATCTTGCGATCGAATCAACTTGTTTTATTTATAGTAAAAACTTGTATTTGTAAATGCTTTGGATACCGAATGTCGTAGAACATATTTGTGTAATACATTTAATCATTTTTATAACTAAAGTTGTTAGTTATATTTTAATTTTAATATAATTATATGCTCTGATATGAACATTATTTACAGGATTCTTTGTTATGTTATTTTATGATGTGTTTGAATTTGCAAGAAAATCCAAATTATTGCTCAATGAACTCAAAAACTTATTACGAAATCAAAGTTACCTGTGTTTGTTCAGTGAATTCGTTTGTCAGTAAGTTAAAATCGTAAAGCAATTTTTATCAATTAAATTTAAATGCGGTTTGAGGTGAAAAAATATTGTTTTCATCTTATATCTTTATTTTCAGTCCCAACTTAGTGCCGGAATACTTGCGTGAAGCAGTATGTAAGAAATGATTAGCAAATGGTTGCATCGCATAAGATACTTTTTAAATTTTAGGCGGAGCATGTACTAATAACATTTTGTGCAAACGTTCTGACGCTTCAAACTTAATCCATGAAACAACTAATTCGAGTAAACAGCATAAATATAAAATTACTTAGTGGCGATATGAACTAATATTTCAAAGTTACACATACTGATAATTCGGAAAGCGTGTATAAGGACTTATCAATTTAAATAATAATTCCTCATGTATAAATATTCATTGGTAACATGATTGACAAAAAATAATCCTAAAATAATTATTAGTTTAAAAAACTAAGGTAATTAAGGAGTATTAATTGAATTCATTTTCCGGGGTAAGACTACGAATTGTTTTTGTGTGTGTGTGTGGATGAAAAACCCGTGTCGGGATAACAATCTATAAGTGTGAATTACACAAATCAATGCCTCATGAAACAAAATGAAAGATTAATGCCACATATCTATGTGCAACTCTCCTACGGTGTGAATATAAGAAGAGAAACCAATTAAATCTTTGTGAGTTCTTATAATATTTTTCCCACAAATAAAAATACGTGTCTATTTTGCATTTTTTCCGAGGTACAATAAATGTGTACAGTAATGGTTGCATGTTTGTTCTATTTGTAAATTTTCTTCCGAAAATAGCTGTCATCCTAATATTGATTATTAAGTAGCGTATTAATATATTTAAATTCAGAATTTAAAAAAGTAGAAATGATAAAATGTTTACAACGGGTATCTTATAGTTGTTAACCGATTCTTATGAGCGTGGTGATCTTTCAGTCTTGAGATTGCAGTAGATTCCTCCTCCTTGTTCGTGGGTCCTCATCGCTTCTTGGCCTTCCACTGTCCCGAACAAGTGAAGCGACACGGCATTCTTTGTGCAGGCGTTTAACTAATTGGCTTGTTTGTTCGTGGGACAAGAGTGGAGGGGGCTTGGCCAAGGAAACAAGTGACTGGGGACACCTTTCCAATGGACAATGAGCTCGTTCCACGAGCCAACGGACTTGATGAAAGGTTAGAGTCATGGTGCCTCAACGTTGGGGTAACTGCCTGCTCAGGGGATTATATTCTTGGTGCAACCATTTATAAAATGGGAGGCGCATGATACACCTTTTAATATTTCAATATACTACGCCGTTTTTATTTTTAACGTGGGGAGGCTCATGGTGAAGAGCAAAATGCACTCACTTTATTCCCCTGGTTCAAACCACGATTTACCCTAAATAATTTTCAGTGGTGGACAAAGCTGGTTAGTGACAGATTTTCTCGGAATAGTTCCACTGCATTGAATTCCCCCAAAACATAAACTCATGATTCGCCCCTCATTTCATTCATACATCACCCGACTCGGGGAGATGCACAGAGGGGCATTCGGCATCCTTGTTATTCCTCAACCACATGAAATAGGAAACTACCTCTCATCATATATCTCTGGCATGAGTTAATGTTAAAGGGAGTGATGACAATGTAAGTAAATCTCTTAAATAATAGAAATCTAGTTTTACCTCCAATTCTCTTGGGACTTCACCCCAGCAAACTCGGGAGTGGGATTTTTTCCCTAATCCTTTAGGTTGACCTATGCCTGACCCCATGCGTGGGTGTCTCCCAGGCATCCACAAAAATGTGTCCGCGGATTAGGCGGGCGTTCAACATGCAATTTTTGAGAGGTATCTCTTTTTAAGAGGAAGAGCGTCAAGCAGAAGATGAAACAAAATAATAATAAATGCAGTATAATAAAAAATGATGCAGTAAAAAAAACCTCAATGAATTTAAAATTAAAAGAAGAGAACTTTCACAATAGTTTCTCTCAGAGATAACCCGCAAAGATCTTAGATGGTTAATTTCTTTAACATGGAAAAACTAGATTTTAAGAGCATGGAACAGTATTGAACGTTTATTAAAAATGATAGTGTATCAAATGTTTTTTAATAAAAAAGTCTTCAAAATTTATTAATTGAATATAAGTTGGAAAATATGTAAAATGGTAAATTCTTCCATCCCAGAAAAATTATTCAATTAATTTTGTTAATTTAGTTACATTGAAGAAGTAAAAAAATTTTTTTTTAGTTTTGAGAGAGGATTACACAGTGGGTTCATCTTAAAGTGAAATCCGGTGTTGTCCCCAGGGATATATTGGAGTGGGGCGTGTGGGAGGGACGCTACGCTCTGCTTTGGTCTTGACTCCTATCGAACTGAAAGTCTTCTTTTGATTATGAAGTTCGTGATAGATCGAAAAAAACTCTTATAAACAATTTTTTTTCACCCAATTTACGTAAATCGATCCAATCTAAATTGAACCTTCAACACTCACCATATTGCGTTTAAAGTTATGGGGAGACTCCAGGAAAGGCGTATCTTCTGCTTCTCCAACAAAAATAACTCGAATTTGGCACTACGCCCCTGTTTATGTTTCCTTCTGAGATTTTCGTCGTGAGTGTCTTCGCTCTCCTAGTATAGTGTTCCCCTGTTTTGAGCTGGGAGCTTTCTGGGAGGGAGGTGCCGTGAAGCCTCCCCGAGATGGATGGCGGAGGGTGGAAACGAATGGCCGTGAAATCATGGAACACCTTCATTACGACAGGGCGGCGTTGGACTCAGCACAAAAAGAACTCCATGGTCGCCTTGAGGGTTGAGTGACTTTTTAATCCCAGACTACATTTAATATGCTTCACGAATATGTTATATTGTCTACATACAAGCAAGATCATTTCAGTTCAGACTCTTCTTTTTTAAATTGCAAATTATGATGACGTTTGGTGACTTGCTCGTTGTACATTGTTCATTCCCTCAAATACAACAAAATATATCAGTAAATCTAAATGAAAATCGAATTTGTAGTTCTGGTACAGATAACAGCAATTTTGGTCTCATGAGTGATTTTCTGATATACACAGAGAAAACGAGGACGTTACATGTTTTTTTACAAACCGGTAAAACCCTTCATTCAAAATATTACAATTCTGAATTTTTTCCTTAAAAAATGTTGGTAACAAACATTTTTTGTCGAATTGTAAATTTCTTTATATTTTCCTATGCATTCCTTTACCTTCGAAAAGTATCAAACATTGAAATTTTGTTGACTTGTGAATAAATTAAATTACACAAATACTTTATATTTATATTGTTAAATACACTTTCCATTATTACGTGAAATTGTGGACATGTTCAGTATAATAAACTTCCGAGGCAAATCGACGGTGACATAATAGTAATGTTTTCACACGCACCATTCTACAGAGTGGATGGCGTGGGATTCCATCCCGCACTGACATATGTATGATGAGATTTTCAGCTGTGGTTTCCCTCACCCATTCGAGACTCAGTACTCGTTTCAGTTCCTTACTCGGCTGCCTGAAACTAGCACCATAAGACAGTTATAAAGTACAATAATAATAATAATAATTTTTAATTCGGTTCTGTTTTAGGGGGAATGAAGGCAAAATTGTAAATCCATAAATTTAATTCACAAATGAAGCTGGAATTGATACCCATTATTTGAGAAATTGATGAGCATTATTAGATTAAATATCCAATGTTTTCATGTATTATGTTCATTACTGAAGTTATCCGAGTGAGATGTATTTATTATTCTGTTGTTTGTGTAGACTGTTGTGAGTTTTTATGTTAACCACATGAATGTTTGTCAACTGTGAATACGATAAATACTCTACATTTCAAATACCTACGTTGAATGCTGGAGCAATATTCAAGGAAAGCTTGTATAAGTAAATATTTATCATGACCTTATTTGAACAATTAATTATATTTATTGTGATTATTCTTGACAAGGTTTTATTAATCAAAGAAGGTCGAATGAAATCTATTTTTTATTCCAGATTTAAGAATGAATGTAAATAATAAATAATACCTCATAGAAAGCTAATTTTATTAGGTCAAAAAGATATTATCAAAATTTGTTAATGGAATTGGATAAAGTAATTACGTCTATGGCTGCCACCTAATTTATCTCAAATGAAAAGTATAAATGATGTATCTAAATGTTACAATGTCGAAAACTGATTACCAGTAATAATTTTGTTTTGTATTCTATGTGAACTTTAATTACATAAAGTCCTTTTTGTAGCGTTACCGAAAGTGTAAAAGGAAATCATACGGGGCTCATTTCGTAATATGGTATTTTGCTTCTACTTTCTGTATTGTTAGTATGTACCTTATTTATTATTTCTCAGAAAAATTGCCAGTAAATTCAGATTCCTCGGAAATACTACAGGTACTCCAACCAATGACTGATGCAATAGTAATCATATTATTTTCTCTATTAGAAGGGACTATAATTTCAAATACACCTCGAATATATTTCGGCGTAATCAAGAAAATTGTGTAGAAATTGGTGTAATTTTTGCCTTTCACCAAAGTAAATATTTATGCTGTTGAATTCTTGAATACTAGGTTCCGATAAACTGATAAATATTGAATTACCACATGAATAATTTCATGATAGGTTTCAGGAATATCAATTCAAATTTACACTTAATCTAATTAATGCACATACCCGATCGAATTTTTCATCCTCCCGATAACGTAACCATTTCTAACGATACTTAAATGCCCGAGCTTCCGTCATATCGTTCATTGCATATGTATGTCCAGCGTTTTGCTTAAACTTCCACTAGCAAAGTTGTGATTAATGCGATTTCTCTCGTTGAGGTTAGCTTCAATCCAACCCAGCAAGAACAAGCTGACTTTGAGATCTCAATCTACGCAAGAAAATAAGGGAACGGAGGTGATTCGTATTTTTATGATAGGCTTCTCGAATGTAGCACATTAATTTCTCGAAATTACTCGCCGCTCACTCGGTAAGGACACGGACAAATCGACTCGAAAATTCCGGACGGCCGCGAGCGCACTGTTTTCGTTCTTTACTTCATTTTTATAGAAGCGTCTTTATCTTAATCAGAACGTGATTGGCAGTCGCTGATGATTGATTCAGAGACCGCTGGGAGCGCCAGGGACGTCCTGCGATAAACGCGATGGAATATAGTGCTTCTCTCGTGCACTTAATATCGACATCCAAATTATGATAATAACTCAATGGCTCCCATTATGAAAAATATTCGGAGCCACTCCCCCGCATTCACGAGTACATTGGATGGCGTTGGTCAATACGGATAACAATGCTAATGCGAGGGAGACACTCGCTCGGTCATTTGGTAGTCATATTGCGATGTACAAATAACACACGTGCTTCGATTTAGATGTGCTTTGCGCTGCGCGTGTGTTCATATTGGCGTGGGGAGGGGCAATGTTTCCTCCTGCTGTTGGTTAGATCGTGACGGAGAAAAATGCAACTCTGTCACTCCAGATTGGTGAAGGGTTGACGGGAAAGCCAATCTCTGTAGGCGAGGTGGGGAGGAAAAAGACAATGCCTCAGTGCTAAAATTTATATTATGTCGAAGATATATAATTTTTTTTAACTTTAATACTTTTTAAATTAATTATTTTTTATTAAAAAGTTTCAATGTTAATGAAAAGTAGAAATTAAAACACATAAAATTCACTCTTAAAGTGTGGTTTTGTGTGTAGTATTTTCTATTTTTCATTAACTTTAAAACTTTTTAATTTATAGAACACAGTAGTGTCGCTTTATTTCCAAGCATCATATTTTTAGCTGTTCAAATCATAAATCTCAGGGTAAGGCGAGAATCCTCTGGGTTCCTGCGTATTACCCGTGAGTTGTTTTGAATATGTTTTCTTCATCTGGGTTTCTAAACCGGAATTGTTGGTTCACCTTGTGAACATATACCGGACGTTTTTGCTATTGTTGCAACGATCCTATTGTGTGCATCATCTTCATTCGTTCTCGAGTACTGATTTGGAAAATTCAAATTTATTTTTGTTTCCGAATAACTTTCTCTAGAGAACCTGTTTTGTGAAACAGTATTGCAATATTTTTCTCCTATATGCATATATTGCTTTCTTTTCATACAGGCTACTACAACAAATATGCATTATTTTGTATGTATTATCAAATGAATTATGAAGGAAAAGAAAAACTACTCGAAATTATCAAAATATTATTACATGTTAATATATTTCTAACTCATATTACCCATGATAAATAGAATACGTAATTTTATTGGAATAAAATAATTAATGAGGGGACTTAAGGGATTTAACAGGTACTATTGAGGAAAGTGATATTAATTCATGTTGGATTTGACTTAATAATCATCTTAATATTCTATGTTGTACCTGATATCTATTGGATGAAATATAATAATATATTTTTTAAATTAATAACGTATTCCTACGCTTTTGCGGAAGCTACAGAATTTTACGGTAGAGTATAGAATTCCTAGAAGCAGTGCATATACTTACAAATACATAATTTTTCCTGAAAATAATATCGAAATGCTTTAAACTTTAAAATACGTGAAACGAAGAATAATTAATTTCAAAGAAACAATTCGGACAATCAGTCTAATTTATAAAATACAAATAAAGGAAATAAAGTTGTATATTTTCTAGAATACATAAAATACATTTAAAGTAGTATTGAAAAAGCATTATGTGTAATTATAGAAGACAATGGAACCGTATCAGATATCTTTCGTAATCGTAGTAGTATCCAGAGCACCATTCAGTGGGGCACAAACGGGGATTATCGTCGTGGACGTCAAGAACTGAAAATCATGTGTACCCCCCTCCCCGCCCCTCACAAGTGAAATAAGATTCCCATAAATTGGTTGTAACATCTTTCAATCAATAATATTTACAAACAAAGATCAATGTAATGACTTGTATTGTACGAAAACGAGAAAATTTACATTTAACGCCAATTTACTATCACTGAAATCAGAATTTTGAAAATTCCTGTCTTAGAACTGAAATTTGAAAAGCAGTATACTTGATACTTAAATTCTTTTTATTTATACGTTTTTGAAGCACTCAGTCCGTCAGGGTAACGTCACTTACAGTCGAGGCAAAATCATTAAAAAGGAATAAGTACCAAAATTGCCAATGTTACGGTTTTGCCATTAAAATATTCTTTGTCACATGACCAATGAACTTGGAAATGTTATTAGAGCTTTTCATCTTTTGTATCTGTAAATTACGTCAAGAGATGACGCTGGAAGTAATATGGTCACAGTTGGTTTTGAATGAGTGCCATGATGTCATGTTCATGAGTGCAGCAGTGCTGTGTTGTCAAGTATCTTTCATGCCAAGTATCATGATTTTAATTGAAAAAAACATTGAACCATAAAATATCAACCATTAAGTTAACTCGTTAAAAAGAAAGAAATTATCAAGATTAGATTACTTAAGGTATTCCGTGGAACAAAACAATGTTTTTTCTCTTCTACAATTTGCATTTTTACTCTTACCTCCTCTTTCGTAACTACACCTCAACTAGACACCGCTCTTTCAAGATAAATTGCTAAGCATGAGGATATGAGATGATACGAATTCAAACAGAGACTAAACTGAAAGTTGAAAAAAGAAACTTCATCCTGATTTGAATACCAAGACAAATCAGATCCTACAGGGTAGAGGATAATTAATAAAATTAGAAGTATTCAGTGTGATATTTGTGGTGAGGAAAATTTGATTAACGAGTGTTTGCTAAGTCTAGGAATTTAATGCAACAGTATATATTCATTTAACATGTTTTGTAATTGAGTTATTAATTAAGTCAACTGACTATTATATTTTTTTCTGTATCAGAGAAACACTTGAAAAGAAAATTGATTATCTATTTTCATATTCAATACTCTTTCTTCCAATTCTACTTTCTCCACATCACCTCTCCCCACTCTGAAACTCCTCCACGTCACAGCCACCTAATGACTTTATGAACCAGGATTCAATTTCCTCGAAGCACTTCCCCCACCTTCGAATAGTGTGAGTTATAACCACATTTATATCCCGCTAATTTTCAGTTACGCACCAGAAAAGAATAACATTTCCAGAGGGGAAGCTAAAGCTTTCTCCTGTGCTGTATTTTACCGCCGTTCCGTTTACATTTTTTCCGAGAAAAACTGCTCGTCGGCAGTTCCCATTATACCGAAATCTTTTACCACCTGTTGTTTTGGGTCGGAGCCATTGTTGCTCGGCCACGCCTCCGAGGCATGGAGCCTTCGTCTAATAAGCGGGTCGCCGTCCAGGACCGTCTTGAGGGACCGGGTCGCCGGAGACGGAGCCCAGGTAGAGAGCGGAGACGCGCTCGCCGCGCGGTCCCGACGCCCTGTTACAAGACGTAATTGATTATCTGTTACCCGCCATAATAGCTATTGGAGTTGCCTGATCTGAGGCCGTGTTCTGTTAATTTGCTTTCCCCCTCCGTCACTCCCGGGAAGGGAAGCGGCGTGGTGTTCCTTTTTCGGAGGCTGCATTTGATTATAAGCTGTCGGGTGATGTGTTCATCAAAACGACCGGCCGGCTGACTGGCTGCACGGCTGTGTGGCTTGAGCGGCGGTGCGGGCGGGTAGGCAGCATGGGATGAAGATGCTGTTGTGGTGGATGGACGGACGCTTCGTGCAGACGACCGAAGAGTCTTGGTCTTCGCGGTTCGCTGCCTGCGTCTCGTGGACCTCGGGGAACAGGGAGGACCACGCTCCGAACCGAACACAACTCGCGTAATGAGTCATGTAATAACTTAAGTATATGAGGGGTTGAGAGTAAAGAGGTGTAAATGACATTTTGGCCAAGAAAAATGCTTAAGACTATAAACGACTATCTGTGACTTACTAAACCGAGAGAACAGCTTTGGATGCGATATCCAAACTCAGATGAAGGAAAGGATTTCTCTAAATCTTTGGATGTGACGTCCCAACCTTATAATATCCGAACTTTAACGTTGGGATGTTACATCCAAAAATTTTCCTTTCTCCGAATTGGGATCTCTCATCCAATCCTTGGGTACTCAAATCCATAGTATTTTCTCAGTGTAAAAGAGAAGTGTGGAAAAATATTCCGAGTTTTGCTCTCTGCAGCATGTTGTCTGAATGGTGTGGGTAGAAACTAAAACATAAATTATATTGAATACAAAAACTGAGATGCGAAAAGTGTTTGAGGAGCACTGTTTCATATACTTCATTATCAAAATTATGAAGTTTCGAGTTGTCATAATTTAGTGCAGTACTTGTCCTTGCTACTCTTACTCATTAGGTAAATTATACTTAGTGATCAGTACTACAATATTGTCTGGAGGAATATTTTATAATGTAAAATATATATAGTACTTTTAAAAAAAGTGCGCGCACCGCATGCCATATGTCGCTGAGGATGGCAGAAAAATTAATGTTTGTAAAAGTCCGATTTGATGAAACGTTTTGATACAAAATATTAATCTATCCCAGAATGTAGCAGATCTTACTTCACTTTTCCTTTATGATGCATAAATAAAACCAATCTAGGGATTATTGAAAAGTATACGTTATTGACTCGTTGCGGTATTCCTACTATGTTGTGTACTGGATAGGAAATAAATCTTTCTTTTTACAAATTTGAGGCACGGAAGTTGATCATGCGTTGACCGAATACCCCTTAGATCGATACACACAATATATATTCTTGCTATGTTTCATTTCATTGGATGTCGATTATCGTGGATGGTTTGGGATGAATTCTTCTGAAATAAGGCTAGTTTTACGAAAATTTTCTTAGCACCAAATTTGTACAAATTTCTCTGTAAAACTTACTACTTTACTTCTTCCAAAGTAGTGGATTGTATTGATCAATCTTCCTTGATATCTTCGTGAATTGTTCATATACTAATCCACTTACTCCATAATCAACAAAATAACCATATCATTCGCTAGGAAAAATTCCTGCATATAGGCGGCATGTAAGTGATTTCCGTTGCTCAGTAGCAAATGAAGTGAATTGTGGTGACTACAAAAATTCTTCTTGTTCACGTTCTCGGGTAACAAGAGGATTATCATACCACTTGACTCGAACGAATTACGAAAAGAATAATACGGGATACTTGCAATTCGATTGCAAATTCTAGGGTTACTTAGAATTGGGAAGAACACCATTTCGCATTTATTTTTGTATTCTCCAATTATCTACAGCATATTTTTGTACTTTATCTCCACAAAATTGTTTGAAGGGAAAATTTGATAATTACAAATTAGATCATTTTATTGTTTGCTTCAAAATGTTATCTTAATATTTTTGTGAATGTATTGAACCATTTTAAAATAAAAGTTGAAATAAATTTTCATTAAGACCTTTTGTCTTAAAATGTGCCATTTTGTAAGTTTAGAAACTTTTGTTGTGAAATTAATATACCAAATTGTAAAATTAAGTACCTTTTTATCTTCTAATAAATTGTGTTATCGGCAAATTTTGAAGCAAAAGGTATTTCTTTTTAAACAAAATTATTGAAATTATTATTGGCGTCGATGGATTCAAAGTATTACATGTTGATTAGATAGCATGTCCTTTTGTTTTCTCCTTATGCATTTTTCATTAAAATTTACGTTTATTTTAGGTCCTGGTTGTCTATCAAGTATTTGACAACTCCCTCACTGTCCATCGCCAATGATGTAGCGAGAAATTCCCCGTCACCTATGACGTAGCAAGTTCCACATCACCTCCATCCATACCCCGGAACTTCACCAACCCTGCTAACAGTTAATCACAACAGCTTTTCCAGAAAAAAAATATTCATCGTCAATCCCTCTATTTGCTCGTAAATTACAGCGATACTCCAATATGATAGTCGAGCGACTGTACTAAGCCATTTTCATGTCATACCAACAAATCATATTATGAGCTGCTTTGAAGGCTATGATAATCTCGATGAATTTCCATATGCACCTCATCGTTCAAAAATCGAAAATTTATGTGGGCAATTTTGTGTGCGTTATGCGTGATTCGGATTGTTAGACTTGGGGCGTTTAAGGCAGCGGTACCCGTGCATTACCGAGGCCGGTAAGTGATAGGTGAAGCTCATCCACATATTTTGGTGGGTTGCTCCGAAAGAGACGTTTTCGACGGGGTGAATGCTAGACTGATACAACGTGCGCTCGGTGAAGGATAACGGCGTGACTCCACTTGGCACAAGGAGTTGAGTTATGCGATCATGGATGCAGGAAGGGGCTCTGCTCTCATTGGAAGGGATGCAGAAGGCGATTCTTTTAATAATTCAAAAAGAGATTGTCAAGAAAATGTTGTTGTATAAATATATTTTAATAGATTTTCCAACATTCTAAAAGAATATTATATCCCACATATCGTTTACTTAACGTTGACTTTTATAAAGTACTATGACTCATGTCCTAGATGTCTTTCACCATTTGACACTACATTACGACAAAAAAAACCATTATATTTCATGCAAATTACACTTGATAGATAACACTCCACTTTATGACCTAAAATTATGACACACCAAGCGATTTAATGATTGATAAAAATGCGCAATTATGAATGAAACAATACAATGATGCTGAGGTTGTAAAATCACCGTAGATAGCTATAAAAAAATAATATGGTGTAATAACGCAAAAATGTACTCGTCAAGGACATGAAGCAATACTGATCATATATTTTAGATAATGTCTTGCAACCTGAAGGATGTAATAACTATTTATTTCTCATTCATTTTTGTCGAAAGAAAAATATATGCTCTTTTACCAAAATTTTAAATACTGTATGGAATGTTGAAAAATGCAAATAATGTATTATTATATACTTTTTATACCAACATAAAACACAATGTGTCCATTTATTTATTGGTTATATCAGAAACCCTTCAAAAGACTTCAAAATCTCAAAATCAAATTGTACAATGTTTTTGCGCAGAGTTTAAAACAGTACAAAATATTTCTGAAAATCGTTTATCTAAATCCATTTATTTCTTTGAAAACTTCTACCACGAACTGTATTTGATTATTTTTCAGTTCGTACAATTACATTATGACAATTACCTTTTGAAGATAAATATTGAGTAAGTGAAACACCTTTCGTAAATTAAGTAAGAAAGATGTTGCCATTCCATTCGTATCTGCTGGTGTTATCATTGCTAATGTTTCACTCTGCGCCAGCTGACGAAGTAGTACTATCTGGAGCAAAGATCCATTCCGGAGACTCATTATCTGAGGTAGCGGTCGTGAAGGGGCAGATGGATGCAAATGAAACATGAGCCATGAATCATAATTATACATATTTTTTATCATGTCTTAAAAATGTTCGATGATTCTTGAAGATGAAGTATCGATATATCTTTTTTTTAAAATATTGTTTTGGGAGTATACTTAGGGAACTAGGATAGTTGATGAAATGGCAATTAATGTGAACCTCGGTAGAAGTGATGTGTGTTGTTATTTCTTGAGACTACGAGATGTTGAAAAAGTACTTGAGTTTTACGTGTAGACTATTTTATAATTCATTATTATTTATTTCCAATGGATGAAAATACGTCTGATGATAAAGTTTGTTTATAGAAGAAAAAATTTAAAAAATGTTAATTGCGACTTAAATATATCGAAAAATCTTCGAAACGGCAGTTCAGTCTTTCAGCTCTCGCTTTCGTGAGTTCAGAAGACAAAGAAATTTTTTTTCTGTCTTTGAATGTTGAATATTATGTTAGGCATAGGTTACTATATTTTTTGTCACATATCCAAAAATATTATTTTCTGTTTCATCATTACACCCTTAAAGTTTCTGCATTCTTTTCAATTTCTAAAGCATGGGAGTGGATTTTCTACCAATACAATCATCACTGAATATTTCATGTTCAATCTCTTCACCGAATGCTGCATTGTGGCAGTAGGGAATAAAGATTTGCTGGTGAGATTTTTAATAATACTTAGTACTTATTGTATAATTTAAGTTTTTTACCTTACTTTTGATATAATTTAAGTTTTTTACCTTACTTTTGACATAATTTAATTTTTTTACCTTACTTTTGATATATTTTAAAACTTACTTGTATTATTCTGTAGCATTCTATGTTTTCTGCAAAATTATTCTTGAATGTCTACACGCTGTTGTGACCTCACTAGTTGGGACGAAACTTCAGGTAATGTGTGTAATGTTTCTTGACATATTGTGTGTGTTTAATTCGTTAGTATAGTGACACGTAGTCCAATTTTTATACAAATTAATTTTGCTACTTACGAGTAAGGTCGGACGTCAGAAAATTCTGCCGCAATCACTGTATGAATTATCAAAAAGGAAGGAAGGTGCTATACTAATCCATGGATGACACGTTCCTACATCGACAGTCCTAGCGTTCCCCCTCCCCCCCTCCTTCTCACTTCATCAACCTTCATGGTCCGAGAATGCGTGGCTCGCGTGAGTGGCCCGGGATTGAAATGTCGACCGTAATCGCCACGTCACGTGATATCCTCCCCCCTCCCCCTCCCTTCACTGTGATCTCCTTGCCAAGGCGGATATTGATGTATGGGGAATGGGCAGCGGGGGTGGAGGGAGAGCGGAGCGAGGCCGGCTGTTCCTGTTGCTGCTGCCGCTGCCGCTGCCGTATCATTAGCTGCGATGTGTCTTAATCAGAAGGGTGCGAGCGAGAGACGGTAAGCACGCGGGGGAGATGGGGTGGGGGAAATGGCACAGGAGACGGCGTTGGCGGCGGTGACAACGTGAGGGTGGTGCTGGCGATCGAGATGGAGACGAAAGAAGTGTTCTATGAGAAACAATATCTTGGACGACTTGGCTCACCTTTGCAGAAAATTGGTGACTTTTCACGATTAATTTTGTATGCACCATCTCAATTCAGCTTTGTACTCCGTAAGGTAAAGACCGAAGGAATAACAAGATTTTTCTTTCTCCGTTCATTCTTCAGTATTAGTTTCCTTCACACTTATTCAAACAATTAATTAAATGTGGAAGTTTATCTTATATTTTTGGTTCCTTGAAGTATTGAGGCTAAAATAGAGACAGAAATAAGTACCGGGTGTCTCCTGAGGGGCCAAAAGAATCGGAGCGTGATGCTGGTTACGTCTCCTCCTCGTCCCGCGGTTTAGATATTGCGCAATTCTAACCCCAGTGAATCCACGTGAGCAAACCTTCGGGGGTACGATCTTATTCAGTTGTAGTTCATAATTTCGCGAAAAATTGAGGTGTTGAAGAATCCTATGTCGAGGAGACCTTACCTCCAAATTTTATTAAGATGTTCTATGGTGTATATGTGTAAATTATCTTATTCTATTGACAACTTTCTTACAAAATGATTGATCAGAATAAAACTTGAGCATTAGTTATGGTAGCAAGTGAGATAGAGTCATATTTTTTCAGAATTATTATGTAATCTATTACTTGGCAAGGAATCCGATACACTTTTATTCATAAAGCTCTTGGACTGGAATGAAAGGCTATTTCGGACACTTTTGTGGAGAATGACTTTGGATAGAGCGAATGTGTTTTGGGTAAGTTGACAAACATAGAGCCAGAGGTTAATGCAACAGTGATTAGATGGACGCAGACTAATGCAGAGGCGATAATTCTGATGGAAGTGGTGACAATGCCGTCTGCCTTGTGGCAGAGTAGAGCGATGAATGTAGTGGATTGATTAGGTCGATGATTGAGATGAACTCTCTGAACATTACGGAAGATGAAGTGATCTACGGTGTAACAATTACAGGGATGTGATGTAGAGTAAGATCTTGAATGAACTCTAGTATCATGTATTTAGTGATATCCTAATAAGTTAGGGAGGATATTAGAAGATGCTCTTCAGAAGAAGTATTCCCCCTCTCCCTGATTTCAAATGATCGTGACGGTCAGAGTGAATTAAGTGAACTCGACTCATTCCAACGTCACCGAGCTCGATTTGCTGAAATTCCTATTCCTTAGTCCGTGAAGTCACGCTCACTTCAAAGTAGAAAAATGAAGTAAAGTTTGATTGGATTGCGGTATACCTATGTTCTTCAATGGAGTCGCAGGCTCAGTTGGTCGAGCACGGAGTTGCTGACTAGGTGGCCGGGTTTCGATCCCCGGTGGGAATATTTCATCACACCTCAACATCCAGTCTGACTCCTATGCCTACTAAATCTGCTGTAAAATGACACCCAGGTCTATTCTGGAGTCAAACCGACCTGAGCGAGATGATTGCCACTTCTCCTCCTCCTAGTGTCGAGGCTTGGTAATTGAGGAGCTCTTCTCTCCGCGAGCCCCTTGGGCACCTTCGGGATCTGTTGTGGTGCAGAAACTGTCCGAAACTCAAAATGTCATGTTTTTCTAGAGCAGAAATAAGTTATTTCGAATTTGTAATTCAAATAAAACGGTGTTATTATTAAATGTGATATAATATGGACACCATATTAATGGTCTCCATAATCTCCAGTAATCAGTAGAATCTGTTGTGGATATGTGGGTGGATATTGTTTGATCCCAAGGACTTAAATTATAGTTATAGTTCAAGATAATACGTTAACTTTGTAATATATCAATACATTGATTTTTTGGGGTATATTTTGGGAAAACTATTTTACAATTTTCTGCATTTTACAATTGTACGAGATGTTTTGTAGTTTTTTCAACTAAAGAATATAGTGCAATACGAATCACTCTAATTGACTGTTTGATGAAACAAATTATTATTTCCTATAAATAATTATTTTCTACCTTCTTTCTATACAGGAATTTTTGTGCTGGTACGCTATGGAAAGCGTACCTGTAAACTTTGCATTGAGAAAATTGTGGTGAAACTTTGAATTCATTACTTAAAATCGCACAAATGTATTATCGTACTTTCAAATGTTATACGATGAATAGGCTAACTCCTGTTGTTTCATCTTCCATCTTTTCCTTTCCTACATAACCGTTTTGATATCAAGAAGCTACTTCACTCATTTGTTTGAAAAGGATGTTACTGTCTACTTGAGTTTTGACAGTTGGTAGTCTGACGCGTCTGACCAAAGTGTAGGGTAAACAATATATGTAGGGAATCGGACGTGTCTTGCGTGATGCTCCAATGTGCATTATCATATACGATTCATAACTATTCTGATATCGTCTGAACTTTGTTAATGCTAAATATGAAACTGATTGACACTTGCCTACAACTAGCAGATAAGTGATAGTAGTATCTGCCGTATTATCCTGGTAAATAAGAGAGTGTAACTAAATAGAAGTGGTCATATTATCATACAATTTAAGTTTTATTCAATTTCCCTAGTGAGTCAATCGCACGGGTTTTGCTAGAATTCTGTATTTGTGAAGTGACGAGTGCGTACCGGTTAACTTTTTTCCAGAAATACCCTGGTTTTATTTAAAGTTTAGAAATCGAGGCTTGTGGTACTCCAGGTAGTATCCTCCGGCAGTGCTGTTGACACGTCAGCACCACGCATGCATGCTCATGACGCCGATGCAACCTGATAGAAGGCAATTAGCACGACCGACGCCCGGGAGGGAGGGACGCACGCGTGCGAGACTGATCACGCCCACGCCACGCAAATAGAATTCAAGCCCTCGTTGAGGAAGGAACACGCGCTCAAGGGAAGAAAGGAACGTTTTTTGAGATGAGGGAGTATTAGGGTAGATTTGAAGTAGGGACGTTACGGCGCTTTGTTATATATGTGTTAATACCACTATTAGACCAATTATTTAACAAAAATCTATTAATGGTATATATTTAAGAATAATATGTTGAAAATAATAATTTATCTCGAAAGCGGCAGGGGAAGTCTTTAAACCGAAGCAAAGTTGTTGAGTATTGCCTTGTTCTCTGGCTGTTGAGTATTACCTTGTTCTGGTAGAAGGCAAATTAGAGATGGAATTTCAGTTAGAGCAAAGATGACACATTTTCATGATAGAGTTGTCTTGCCTCATGTCAGATGTCACAATTTCGTAAATTTATGTCAAACGTACAGTTCAGATTATCCCAAAATAACAGTTTAGACACACCTTGAGGATATTTGCGTATTATCCAAATATCTCTTCCTTATTGTGGGAGTGTAGAAAATCTGTTGTGAGTGTCCCCAAAATATGAGTCCATTCTGTAAATTGACGGGGGAGTAATTTGTAAAATATACACAGCGTAAATCCTGTGGACTTACTCCATCAATTGGAATTTGGAATGCATAGCATGTTTGTTAATTTAGGATTTTATATATTAATGTGCCTAGTCATGTACGTTTTTATATATTAATGTGCCTAGTCATGTACGGATTTTATATATTAATGTGCCTAGTCATGTACGTTTTTCAAGTATGAAGACCTAAAATGTGTGTTTTCAGCGCAAACGTTTGGTTCTGTTCATGAAATGTGNAAAAAATACCTGAGCTGGAGTAGCTGATGTATTGGCTGCCAGCCGGACAGACAATACATGAGCTCGCACAGCTAACATCCGTTTGCTGTGACGTGAATTTTCGACCTTCTATCACAATGTACAGCATTAGTTCTCACAGCTGAAGTAGCCAATCTACAAGATAAGAAAAGGGAACCTACAGCACATGATGTTACCAACCAATAAGCATGTAATATTGATTCGACGTGACGATGACGACTATCTGCATGCTATCTTCTCGACTTTCTTGATGATATTCATTTTTATTACAGCTCCATCACAAGCGTAAAGCAAACGTTCTTTTTTTTCGACGTCCGTCTTCAGGTATTCGATCCAGGGTCCTTTCCCTCTGAAGACGCGAACGCTACCATTGAGCTACTGCAGTATAATGTTCTAATATCTTCTGTAACTTTGTCTAAGAGTTGACACCGTAGTATTAGTACCATGAATAGTAAATACGTAAAATAGTAATCACCTCTAAAATCTTGAAAAATATATCTTTAAAAACCAAGAAAGTAGTNAGTGTACGGCTGCTCGACGTCGAGAAAACACTGTAAATATTCGTCGTCTAGACTTCAAATTACGGGCTACGCAACGTCGGGGTGGCGTCGTTTAGTTGTTGTAATGAATCATTTTGTTCAAGTAAACAACTATTCATAGTTGCGAAAGCCAAGGTAGATTTGACTCCGTACAACAATTGCTCAGGATGCGCCGCCTAAATCATGAGACAACGCACTGAATGCATAGAAGACAGCGCAGCCGAGTGTCATTTAGCTGTCACTACGAACGAGATCAGCGGCGAGGAACAAACAACAGTTGTTCTAGCTATGTCGGATTTTTGAGTGGGGCTGAGCTGTTGCGCGCAAAACTGTTGCTTTAAGTTTCTTCCCCCCAGACAAAACAGCGTTAGCTTCCGCAGTGATAGGAAAAAGGTCTCGTTCACACGAAAACTGTTTTAGAGCAGCTACAGCGTAAACTGTGGCAGCTAATGGTACTGTCTGTCCGCTAGGCAGCCAACGCGTGTGCTATCACAGCTAACTTAGGACTGAGCTATCTAACTTACTTTTCTCCGTGAAGTCTTTTTATCACTGCTAAGAATGAAATAAAGATCACAAAACTTGGAAAATGAATGGGCACTTAAACAAATTACATAAGCAAAACAATAAACAAACTTTGACATACGGTATTAATATTTCATTAATAAACTTATTGTATGAACATCGGCAAGTTCTTTGTTTGATTTTTGAAAGGGGCAGAATGAACAATCCCAATTCCATTGTATATTTTCTACATATTTATTTTGTAATACAGCATTTTGATTCTAAAATTATACTTACCTCGTATTTTCACTAATTTTCTTTTGCAATGTAATATAATTGAAGAGCGCATACAATAGTGTTAAATTCTTCCTCATGTAAATTTCAAGAAATGTCATTGAATTTTCGAATTAAGAATTCATTAAGAGAAGTCTGTTTCCAATGGGGCAGAATTTCCTCGTCCAATTCATTTCGTATTTAATGTGTTAAGAGAGAATATAATTCTATACAATTTAGCGCTAACCTGCGCTCTGTGGGTCTCGCGAGTGCAATAAATCACAGCGTAATACTCGTGCTAATAATAATAAGCGGCAACGTGTGGGCTGCACTATTACTGAAACTCATAAATCAACATGAACGCATGTGAATGTGCACAGCTTTGCGTACGTCGTTTTTCATATGAGCTGGATTTCCATTGTATTGTAATGTGGAATTTTATATCTCTCTTTACATCGGTGTTTGACAAATTTTTGAGTTTTCATTCGCAGGGATGATAAACACTCGATAATATTTCGCAGTTGCATAGTGTATGATAGGCATTTCTTTGTTCTGGAGAATATATGGTACAGAGTCTAATTGGCAGTGGCAATGTCAGACAATCTCTTTGCTAACATCAAAACTACCACTAATTGAATTCATGCATTTAAATTGCGGAATATGATATTGAAATTTATAAAATAAAGCTGAAATAATATTATGTATACTCCTAGAAATATAAAAGGACTGACGAAAATATTCTAAGTCCCGCGCACTTGGAGATTTGGAGCAGTTATGTTTGCAACGCCACGTCTCTGCGTCGCAGGAAAAGCTCCTCACGTTCGTTCAACCAATCATAGGAAAACTTGAAATTGTTTCCATGTTTGGCGGACCAATAAAACACTAGTACTGGCGAATATACCCCTATTAAATCGTAACGAGAGAAATTGTTTTATGACGCCGCTTTTAAAGAAATATTTTGTAAATTTGTATTACACATTTTGGACTTCCATACCAAAAAATATTCTCTATATTCTTAACTTCAATAAACTTTATTATTCTTTATATTTAAATGACATCTCAAGATTCGGTATCTCACAACGAATATAAAAGATATTAGATTTTCTGTAAAAAAAATTTGCATCTTACTGTAAAAAATATTGTTATCATAGAATTTGGATATTATCGCAAGATATCGTATGGATTTTGTAAAACTCGAATCATGAATTACTTATAAATATTCCTATAATTTCTGAACTTTATGCAGTGGCGTAAAGAACCCAAAGCTCTTAGGCATGAAGTGATGTGTATTGTCTAGCGTAATTTCACATAATTTGCAATTCTATTATACTACACTTATATGTCCATCGGAATTCAAGAATTATAGAAAACAATATCATAAAATATGAATGAATAACACTAAATGTTAATTCTAGTGATAATAATGTTAACCCTCTTAAAGATTAAATAAATTACATCTTCTAGAAATATATTGACCCCAGATAAAGAACTTTCGCTGTAATCCTGCAACATAAAACAACATGCTCAGAGTTTTTTATAAAAATATTCTTTGAAAACAAAATTTTGTCAATCGATAGAAATATATACAAAATTCTGCAAATTTTCTTTGTATAGTTATTTGTTGAAATTATTTCTGACATCTACGACTGTAAGTAGAAATGTTTGCAATACTTTATCTTATCTGTTCAGACGACCTCGTGTTTCTCAGTGGAGGGGGAACTTGACTTACACGAGCTTAGCAAAGTGAACCTCTCTACTGCCATGTCTCATCACGAGCGCTCCCTTAGGGAAAAGGTGATTGCGTTGGTGGAAAGTGCCAATTTCAGTGCCTCGGCATCTGGAAGGCAATACAAAGTAAGTCAAAGAACTGCTTGCAAGTGAGTTCGTCAGTATTGCGAAACCAGGGAGATTGGAAGGTGTGCTGACACTGGATTGTGGCGAGTGTCTATCGAAGCTCAGGACGCTGTTTTGGTAAACCAGGCTAAGGAGAATTTTTTCCGCTCTTCAGAACAGTTAAGACGCTTATATAATTTACCTGGTTGCGCGAGAACTGTCTGAGAGATAATGGACTCCAATCTGGGAGGTCAGCGACAAAGCAGGCGCTTTCCGAGGAACATAGTGTATAGATTAGCATTTATCGAGGAAAACATTAATCGTAATTGGGAAAACGTGATTTTCTCAGACGACAGTGTTTTTTCCTCTGCAAATGACGGACCTGTGCGCGTATATCGACCTCGTGGAACCCGCCATTGTCCTGAGTATGTGAGAGAGAACGCAAGATCTGGACGCGTGTCTGCGCCGTGTTTGGGCTGAAGTTCTCGCGCTGTATGCGTTCTTCACATAATACAAGATCGTCTTGACGCATCAGTATCTTGCGAAATATTATGATCCCTTCGGTGCGACAATTGTATCCTTTTTTCAGCATGATAATTCTATTTTTTTCAGCATGATAATTCATCTGTCCACACGTCTCGATTGGTGCAGGAATGTATTGCACATCAGGAGGAAGAGGAAGTTCTTCACTGGCCCCCGCATGCCCCTGACCAAAACCTAATCGAAAACGTGTGCGCGGAGGCGAAGCGTGTCATGGCCGAAAATTGGCCTGATCAACCTCCCACAACCACTGATGCGTTGTATGTGAAGCGTGGGAGGAAATTGCTAACAGCACGACTTATGCGACCACCGTAATTAATTCAATCCTTAGACGGTTGCGAGACGTGATAGACTGTGACGGCTATTTAGACTCGTTGTTAAGTGACCAAAACAGCCCTTTTAAGGGATCAACAATACAAACAAAGAAATTCACAACTTGGTGAGCGTTAAATGCTTTACGTAGAAGACGTTTAGTCTTCTAAGTTAAAGTTTGAAACTAAAAAGTACAAATAAAAGTGGACTTGAACTAGATAAGGTCACCTCATACTTTACGTCAAGCGAGTAGTTATTTTAGCAATGTGCCAATCAACCTGTGTAAAGCTTATCCCTCTTACTTTTTATTAAAATATTTCGATTATTTCGTAGGTAAATAATATCAGTAGTGGAAAAAGAATTAATAAGTTATAATAAGAATTTTTTTACTGTCATAGCTATTTTTTAATAATTTTAATTTTTAATCTCAGCTCTTGTTATATATACTTAAATGACTGTTTCGTTCATTGAGCACCGTTGGGAACCACGGAAAACCAACGGTTAGGGCAAGCGCGCTAAACATAAAAAGAAGATTTTGGTTGGTAACTGGAAACCTGTAACAGAACAAAAAAATTCGGTGGAGAATCAAATAAATTCATTGAAAGAATACATAGTTATCTGCAGGGCAAATAACATATGCATACATACCAACATTCCCAAATAAATCTTGTTTACATATTTACCTATATATACGTACATGTACATGGACCCATATCCGCATATTTTTAAATCAATGAAGACAGACTAAAATATAATACTAATATTACTACTACTATTACTTATAATAATAATAATATTATTATTAATAATAATAATAAGCAGATTTAAATTAAATGTGTTCATTCTGATCAATCTCCTTCATCAGTTCCGCTTCCCTCTTTTATCTAAACATACTCAGAAACTTGCCAAGGAGTAAAGTAAAGGATATTCTATTATCTCGCACTATTTAAAAAAATAGAGGGTAATTTCTGGGTTTACGATTGTATCTCCCCTCAAGAAACCACTTTTTTCTACCTATTTCTGTTTAACGCAATTTAGCAGAATGTGAATCCAGTCTTCTTGTTCTGTGCATAAAGGGCCTTGCGAATCTCGATCCCCTCTCAATTTCCTTAATTTCCATCACCCAAGTCGAAACCAAGCGTAACCTGCTCTTGCTACCTTCTTTAATTTGTCTATGTACGGTTCAAAACGCTATAACCAAACACCCGAATTCCATAATTATTTTCGTAAATATAAGACTATTCTCCGAAAAGTAGTCTATGCAGCTAAAGTTATGGAAAACGACAGGCATATACTAAAATCGAAAAACCGGATGAAAGCCATGTGGAATATTGTTAACAATTACACGTCAACTTCTGAAAATCGCGAAGAAAATGTTTCTTTACTAAACGATGGCAAGATCGTGTCAAATCCTCAGGACATCGCAAGTTTGTTTAATTCTCACTTCTCAGAAGTTGGTAAAATAACGAACTCAATATATCC
>NNCF01126219.1:357172-371974 GCA_002313205.1 Laupala kohalensis | reverse complement strand
TTGCTGAAATTTTTGAATCCGCCTCTGCCTTAGGGCCCTTGATCGGAATTGATGGGATGGTCCCTTGCTTGCTTCCGGAGAGTAAAGTAGTTTATTGTCCTCCACGTGGTCATACGCAGTTTGTACTGCTTTTTCGACAATTAATTTATTATTATTATTATGTAATATGATTATATCGTAAAGAAGACATGCTGTATAATCATATCTCAACCTTGCTATGTTATTTTGTAATTTTGTGTATTTAATCATTAAGTATGATTTGGTTTACAATACTGTAACCAATTGAAGAGTCTTTTGTTAAAATAAATTTTGTTTTCACAAAATTAGCATATGTGTCGTTGATCCTTGCGTTTAATCTAACGACTGGGTGTTGACTCAGTTTCCCTTATGTTAGAGTCTAACCTCTCTTAACAGAGGTATCGCGGGTTCGATTTCTGGCGGGGCAAGAAAATGTTGTAATTTTTCACTTGTATATGTCAGATCATATAGCTGTGATGATTGAAACGTTTATCCTCTGCGGCTTACATCCGCAAAACTGGGATTCGGCAATCTCATCCAGACGTTTCACGATGTGTCTAGTGAGTAAACTCACGTAGAAGTGGGCCTTTCTAGTACTTGTCAGCATGGTCCTTAGTTGGCCGAAACGAGAAATACACACAAAATATAATATCAAGAATAGAAAATGATTTTTTTTAGCAAATGTGTTTTATTTCTTGTGAGTGTTTAAACGATTTTGAGAAATTTATGAACTGAAGAAGCATTCTAAATTCAAAATTTAAATAAAAGCAAGTAATAAAAACCTGTTTTTTAACCTTCTGTGTTGAAAACTACTAGATATCATCAATTCATTTAGCCCTCAACGACGGCAGAAAAGTCAGCTCATTAAGTGTTAAACGCTTCGAATAGAGATACCTAAAAGCAATTCTCTGAAAAAGCATTAACCGCTCTCGTCTCACACTCTACCTGTAGACAGTAAATTCCCTCGTATGAGATCTCAGTAATGGAGGAGAAAATATTTTAGTAGGAGGCTGACCTTCGGGAAGAGTTTTTCACCCTTGCCTTCCTTCCACTTCTTGTCATGAAGACTCGACAGGTCTCCTGCTGACTGGGGGTCGTGGTGCGTTGTCTGCTCTCTGGGCGGTCCACGGGTTATCCGACGCTTCTTATGTTGTGTGGCTTCGGCGTCGCCAAGATTGATTCGGAATGATGTTTTATGGAGGAATCCTGTGACGATACACAAGAAATTTCCTTGTGAAAAGTACATACAATATGAAACCATCGGATGAGTGTTGAAGAATGATTTAAACTACCATGGTCCAGTACCCGAGACCACATTTTTATTACTATTTTATTTTAAGCATAATAATTTTTCGAAGTCACAAAACCAAAAACATTTATAATAGCTGGAAAAGCTACTTGTTTTATTATTTTATTGTCTGTCTTTGGAAGAGTTTCGGACCAAGAGACCTGCTCTTCTACCTAGCCGTGATTTGGGTGAGGGGATTGGGAAGGAAAGCTGTTGGGTGACCGGGAAGCTTATGGTACCGAACTGACATTTGTCTGAAATAGGCGAGGGAAACCCCAACGGAAAACCTCACCTAGTTTGACCGAACAGGATTTGAACCCACTCACTACCGCTCACCGTTATCGTGGAGGGAAGACTCTTCCACTGTTGGTTTTATTTTACTAACTCTTCGTTATATTAATGTGATATTACATTGTTAATTCATTTTTTATTTTACTCATTTCGGTCACTGGTGGACCCCTATTTAGGCCTTTCGAAGCTCGCTGGTGGGTTTTACCTCTAGAATCTCTTTGGATCTTCGTCCCATCCCGGTTCCAAGTGTGGATATCCCCCAGGCATCGACAGCAATGAGGCCTTATTTGCAATCCAATGTTTTTCTTATGGGAAAACTGAGGATAATTTTTTAATGGTATAATCTGACGGTATACTAGAATTTGTAATTGCGCCCACCTTTTTGGACCAGGGTTACTCGTTGATCTAAATTTGATTTCTCACACTATCGAATTGGGCGAGGTATTCAGCTGGTATATTCTTGTACTTACTTTAGACAAAAGTCGATTCCTAACCTTTCCGGTTCCACCACTCCCCATTCTCCCTTTTCTAACATTAATTTATGTTTCTTCCTTGTAAATAATTTTCGTGTACATTATTAGTATCTGATGAATTTAAGGTCTTTTGTATATAAACCAAAGGGAGACTACACGTGAAATATCTTTCCATGTAGTCTTACAGAATATTGATTAATATTTTTGTAATATATTTATTATACGCGATATGCGCACGAAATTATATTTCTTATATCACCTGCCAAATCTTCAACATCAAACTAAATCTATAGTATGTGTGTTCTTTACCTGATGACACAGGATTGATGTACACCAATCTGGACGGAGAAGTTGCTCATTCATGTTATTTCTCATAAAAAAATGCTAATGAGCAATAAACAAAATTCTCGGTTCAAACCAATCTAATACCATTCGTTTGACGACTTACAGGTAATGCTATCATTATGTTTCTTGTAGAATATTGTGAAATTTATGGGTTATTTCAGCAACCCTGAGTTAATACATTATCAAGAGAAAGATGCATTAGGATTGTCATACGCTGACACTAATAGGAAGAAAATTAATATCGTGAGAAATAAGAATATTTCATACTAGAAAAGAATAATTATGTCACACATTCAGCACAACTAATTTGAATTCAAGGAACAAAGTCATTTTTGGAATAATGTTTTTTGGACAGTGAATAATATACGAACGATAATTAGACGTGCGCCATTTCCAAGAAATCAGAAATTGCGCATCAATAAACATCTAGACAAAGCATTATGGTGGAAACTAGGGTTAAAAATGTCATAGAAACTGCTTCTAATATAGATTTGTAAAGACTACGTCCTACAATTTTAATTAGTGTGAATTATATCAAAACTATTTGTATCGTATCCCTGATAATGTCTGTCGTATATTATTAATCTGTGATCCAGAAATTTGAAATGTAATTTACAAATGAATTTGAAATGTAATTGAACTGATATGTTACTAAAATACTGCTGCTATCACCTGACGACAGCCATCGTCCTGGCATGAACGTTGTGGGTGAAATACAGATATTTGTCTTAAATTCGTCGGAAAGGGTTATAATTCAATAACTATTTTTGTGGCTTAGTCTAGTCATACATGACTCTGTTCGATTGTTCAAGGTTCTTCGGAAACTGGAAAAAGAACTGTTGATAATATCGCGCTCGTATGAGTAGTAATAATAAATTTATTGTCTAAAAAACCGTACAAACTGTGTATGACCACGTGGAGAACAATAAACTAATTTACTCTCCGGAAGCAAGCAAGGGACCATCCCATCAATTCCGATCAAGGGCTCTAAGGCAGAGGCGGATTCAAAAATTTCAGCAAAAGTTCCTAGATAAGATAAGAAGTTAGCTGCGAGTTATAATACTAATAGAATGTCAATATGTCTGTAATTTATCGCAAAAAATTTACATGTACAAAGTATTATCGAACTATAGATTATTCTGAGAATAGTGTTTAAAAATCAGTAAATATTTTGGTTCTGCATGTAATATTTTCCTTGTGCATGTAAGCAAAGCGTTTTCCTGAAGGGATGAAAGTAAAGCGAAGGAACGAGTGGGCGGTCAGTGGTGGAGGAACATAGCGAGCGAAACGGGCGCGAAGTGCCGTATTTATTAAGTAACACCCCGTCTGTCCGTCGGCCGCTCATTTACATAGCGTGCTTTATCTCGGCCGCAGCCGCTGCAGGCCGCCGCCGCCGCCCGCCGTTCATTTGTTCTGTCTGCGTTTCTCGCCTTCGCACCTCGCGTCATTTGTCTTTCGCTGCCCTCAAGCGGATTCTCCTCCTACTCCTCGTCTTATGCGGATGTCTTGAGCACCGACAGACACATCGAGATGACTAGATGGAATAGGCTTCGGATTCAGGAGTAGTGGAATTTAATTTGTTATCATCATCTGTTTTGCCGTATAATATTTAAAATTAGAACTACGACGAACAATACTAACGAGTTCTTTAGTTTTTCAACCATAATGTAATTTATTCTCTTCATTATTTCTTGAAGATCGGTTGTGGAAAAAACCTTTAATGTTGCGGAAACTTGACAAACGAATGTATTATATTACACCTTGTATCTGTTAGGATGGCAAAGTTATATTCTATTTGTTTCAATTTCCAGTACATGAAAATTGCTGCTAATGACTCACTCATGTAAAAAGGATTTGTTTGAACAATTATTTATAATGGCCGACACTTTTGAAGAAACTTTGACACATATTTCTCACTTGTTGATTAAATAACGGTGAGTTGTGTTGTTAATAAAAATACAATAAAGTATACCTTTCCATGTCAATAAGCAATCTTTGAAATTACACATTTCCGATGAGTCACGAAGCGCTTTTAAATAACAGACTAGTGTTTGTAATATTACTTACTAATATATGGAATGAAAGTGGATCTTTTCTGTTGAAGTAAAGTGTTGTTCAGGACATCTTGTGACAGGAAACAACTCATACGTCATGGTTCCACTATTTCTAATAAATATGGTGTATTTATTTCTGGAAATGAAAACGTCGTGAATGAAAAAGTGACCCAGAAAATATCTTCACACTTCAGGGCGTTTTCATAACACAACAAGAGTCAAGAACGCTTGACCCCTCATTTTTCTTCATGCTCAATTGTTACCTGCACTTCTCAGACTAAACTTCCAATCTCTGAAGTTGGTATTTCTTAGTTTGCAGGTTTTTTTCCTTATCTTCATCTCCCGCCGTAAACGATGTTATATGTTTAAGTAAATAAATCTCTTCGTACCTCATTGTCTGTTGTCATAAGTTATTTGAAAACTTGTGGAAGTTAAAAAAACCTGACTAAATTATTTTACAGTCTTACAAAATATTATATTTTACTTTGAAGGTGAAAAATTTGAAGTTTGTCTTTAGAATGTAAAATTAATGTAGTTCCTCTTTGTTTAGCCTAAAATATATTTTTACTTTCTTGATATTCTTCTTCCATTTCTTTTCTGGTATTTATTTCTGGATACATGTTCATATTCAGATTGTCTAAACCACTCATTCCCAAACTTTTACATTTGAAGAACAATTTTAAAAGTCAAAAGAGTTAGAAATTTGAAAGTCTAACAAGATTTTTCTGAACCCTAATCGGTTTGGTGTGATATAATACAGAGAAATGTACTGCGACACTGCGTAAAGAGTGATACATCAAGTCAGATCACACCTTCAAGAAGGCATACAAATCAGGTTTTCTCTCATTTTTGCGTAGTACATCTTAATGTACACCTACATTCTCACCACACTTTGGACATGGCTGACTGAAAATTAAGCTCTATTTCTACGTGATACAGATTATTTACTCAGCGTCGTTACGAGATTATTAATGAAACAATTATCCGCTTCGAAATTAGCAAGCGGTTGACGTATTTTCTGACAAAGGTTTAATCTGTCGTGTGTAATTGAGTAATAACCTTGGTCAAATACCTCAAGAACCATTGAGCAATTTGCAATTGAGTGAACGGTGAAGCAATGAGCCAGAGAAGTCTATCGTGCAGATTCGAGGCGCGGTGATAGCGGACCTGTAAGTACTGCTGAGCGGTAGAGCGTGGGTTCAAACCCTGCTCTACCGACTTGGATGATGTTTACAGATGGGGTTTCCCTCGCCTACTCCAGACTAATGTTTATTCGGTTAGGTGGAAGTTGGCCTGAACTGTGCTATATCATAAAATAAGGTAAAATAAAGTAATACGTAGTGTATGTAGTGTAGCTGAGTAAGACACTTAATTGTATGAAATATTGTTGCATTTAGGCAATACATATTTATTCAGTAGATTTACGTTTCGAACGTTACGGGAACGTTATCGTACTCAGGACTTAGTTGATCAACAAAATTTCATCATCACATTTTACATCACGATAAAACAATACATACCATTCTATCAGTCATCATCAACTCAGAAGGAACCCAGCCAGACTAGTATGCGATCATTCATTAAAATGTTTAATTTTATTAAAAAAATGGTAGCCCTGTATCAAGCGTTTATGCCGTAGAGTACGAGATAAGTTCATCCGTAAGTCGATAACCACATATTTTATTACAATAGATCTCGAAAGCATCAATCTTACTCGATGGTTCATCGCAGAGGAGTCAATTTAAACTCTCGTTCCCTCTCAACCGCAAGTTCATTCTCGAGTAGGAACCCGGAGTGCGAAGTACAAGATGTAACAAGGGGCAGAGCAGCGGTCGCTTTGGAGGCATCGCAGGCGGAGGATGTGGCGGCGCAGCGGTCAGCCAATCAGCGACGGAACGCGCGGCGCTTGTGATCCCAAAGCAATTGAATTATCTCGTATGAGAGTGGGCGGTGAGAGAGCGTCGACGTGCCACAATGGCACGAACGGCCAATCTAGCTACGGGATTTCAGAACTGACTTTACCATCGGATAAATTATAGCCCTGGTCCGTGTGACGAATCTGTTCTATTTGTAGTAGGCGTGCGTCTCACGTTGAGTAAAGTAATGGCAGTTCTGTCATAGCTTTCCTGATTTGGTGACATAAATATTCAAATTTGTTGGAAACTGTTGTATGTCTAAGTCAATATGTAGTGTAGTAGTCTGTCTGTTTCTTCATTACTTTTTTCCCACTTGAACGAATAGTAACATCAAGAGGGCTGCGACGAGGAGAATTGGCAATATACAGCTGCCAACATACATTCACATACTTAAATATAAATAGACTCAACAGTCTCAGCTGTAGGCTGTTCAAGATAACATGAGACTGAAGATATTGCGAAGTAATGCCCTCATGCTCGCTTGCACGGGGTAAAGTATTACTGCACAACGAATTGTGCCCAGCACACACACACTCATTCTCTTGTTACTTTCCGTTGACTTACGGGTGGCGAATTGTTTGCGTGTTCGGCGGGTTGCATTCATGCAACAGCGAGTTTTCTTTTTGATTTTCACCGCGAGGCGATGTTTTCGGAAATAAATCCACGACGGAAAACGTATTTTAAATCAAAAAACCTCTCGTTAATACAAAAATATTTCATATTCCTGTAATTGTTGTGTAGCATAGGTAGAAAACTGATATTTTTACGAATATAAATTCTGCCAGGTAATTAAATTGTTTAAAGCTCTTCAATGTTGACAGCAGACAAGAAGGAAGTATTACATAAAGGCATTCCTGGGAACATTAGATCAACTCTTGTAAACAGTATTATTTAATTTAATTTTTTAAATGAGTTTGAATTAGTTTTCGTATTCCGAGATTTTTATGTATAAATATTTTATTCTTTCAACAGCGAAAAAATATAGTTCATGTGTAAGGGTAGCATAAAATACGTCTGATTATTGGAAGCTTGTTTATCTGTGAGCTATTAATGCAAGTCTTCTGTGACCAGTTGAGTATTTTTATTAGAATATCGTTAACTTCAACCTAACATAAAAGAATATTTCCTTCGTGACCTCAGCCTTCGTGTATTCGTTTGAAGTATCCGCCACCACAAGAATTTGGTTGGGGTTTTCAGAGAGGATGTGAGTCATGTCCATACTCATACCAGTTCCCCCTCATTTTGCATATACGCCCACCTATGACGTACTTATTAAGCAAGAAATTGAACCACAAAGTTTTTATCTTCGTATTTTTCACTTATTTCATTACTCTGAGTACTTATACCATTTGCATATTTTATTTATGAGAGATGAGTTATTTTTTATATTAATTTATTTTTTTGTTCAGATGAAGACACGAAACTGTCAATTTACTGTAGAAAAATCCATATATGTTGGCTTAGGGGTTCACATAATATTTATTTCCTTTTATTCTTATTTAATTTTCGGTGTCGTTCAATATAATTTGTTTGTAATCAGATTTTTTTGCTAGGACGTGATGAGATGTTTAGAATTATATTGAGGTTTAAAAGCTAAATTGGGGATATGGAAATTGATTTAATCTTTTTGTGCAAATATTTTGTGTGTACGTCATACGCAAATCAAGATAATTGCATATTGGTTTGAATGTATTCCTGCATCTCTGATGCAAGCATGCCTATGATCACGGCTTTTACAATGAAGTCCAATTGATGTTTTCATCAAACAAATATATAATATTTTTTATGTCAGCAATTATTTTTACCCCGAATGGACTGTATCGTCTTCGTATTTGATCCTTTTTAGACGTGGTGGGTGGTCTCGTAAAAAAAATCTCAATTTCAGTAGCTATCAGAAACTTTCGAACATAATGGACATTCATATATTAAGAGAAAATTCTTTGAAATCTCCACGTAAAACAAACGTTTCAATGTTCCAAGTACACAAATTCAGTTGCAAAGGATTGATATGTGATGATTAACTTTGGAGGATCTATGGGCTCAGTCACACTACATATTTCCGGAAGTTGCATGCAGAGACATGCAGTACTAGGCTACCCGTTTAGTGCCTCGGTGAGGAATCGTGTTGACGATTCGGCTACCATGCTGCAGACTTCTACATGATAAATATCTTAGTCGGTTGATACAACCTGAGTCAACACATGGCAGCTGGAACGATTTTTTTCTTCAACGACGTATCACTGACCAGATAGCCAAGCACTACATGTTTCCGTAGTTTACTTAAACACAAGATCAAACGCCATTTCACTGGCATGGCATAACCCAAGTGGTCTGTGGGCTACGTCTTGAACGTAGCTTACAAATTATGAACGATGCTACGCTACGTTTGGTCAGTTCGAAAGGTCCCATTCAAAGCTGCTTTAGATGAAGCACGTGTCGCTCAAGAAATGCTTAGCCAATAGGAAGTGACCTTAAGTGGGATTAGAATTGTACGCAATAAAAATGAATTTCATCTTAAACTCCACCGGAATGTTTCACGATTTCTCTGCTAAATTTGGCCTAAGTAGCAATTATGTTTTAGGATCGTAACAGAAAAGAGATTCGATAAATTATTGTGTTTCACTTGATTCATTTTCATCCACTATTTTGTTTTTGAGCGTGCGTCAATTGTATTTGCAGCGTTAATTTGTCTTGAGTGCAAATTCCGGGAGGTCATCATTTGCTGACTTGTTTCATGTCATACATGGTTTCAACTATCTAACGACGTTCATTACAGCTTTCACTCGAGTCAACCTTTCCAACGATTTGGATGACTCGACACTTTAGTAAACTAAGAACCCATTATGAAGGATAACAAAAAATGCTTCGATTTCTCATTGCTAGACATGTCATCAGTTTTTATATTTGCTATAGAGGCATAAATTCGTTCCACTGATCGCATTATTACTTCGTTTCTAAGATAAAAAGTGATAGATAAAAAAATTACATAAATCACAATTTTTGTAAACAATGCATATATTCTTCGGTGTACCTAAATATAGACAAAATAGTGATATTTCGTTATATCTTCGTCCAGATTTAATCTCGGCCATATTTAAATATTAACACCCGTGTAAACGAAGCACGAGTACCGGTTTCTATTTCCAGCTCGTCGACATTCTCATTTTTATAAAAATATCAAGCTATACGATTACTTACCTTTCTTATTGATTCTCAATCATATACATGTAAATTAAAATAAGCATACTCTAAATATTCTCGAACTATTTTACGGAGTATTTATTACTATGGTTGAGATCATCACTAATACCAAAAAATAAACCAACATTATGTGAGCATTGGTTCCATCACAAAATAATGCTTCTTGGACATTATAATAGATAAAAAATATATTTAATTGGTGTAAACATACTTCCTTTAATATAAAATAATTACGAAAGAGTACGATGGCAATGGAACTAGTGTAGCTCGGTTATCTCCATTTCTCCTTGAATTAAATTACAAATACAACTTCAGGTAACAGGGGAATTTAGTGCCGGTGCGAGACTGCAAATGTGTAATACACCCTCTCTAGTTCCGAAACTTCTACCTCTGTTTGGAAACAGCTGTCTAGCGCTACTGCACCAACCTCCCCCACCCCCTACCCCCTTTATCTTTTTGGAAACCCTCCCAGCGCTCACCCCTCCTGACTCTCCCTCCAAATCCAATTGCAGCGAACGTTATCTCCACGTCGCATCTCCCAACAATAACAATACGCCCCGAATGGGTGGCTAACAATTAAACTATAAAGTTATTATTAAAACAACACAATTTCATTGGCCATGCCTAAAAGCATGGAGCGATATTTGGGTGAGATAAAAACACGTCTACCTATATAAATAATGAAATATTAGTGAAAGAGAGGTGCTATGGGCCGACCGAATACATCTGCTACGTAGCTTGTAATTAAGTGATGATTAAAAAGAAATCAGGTGATGCGGAGGGGAGATAGTGAGATGGCCGAGAGACTGTGGGGCCGGGAGGGATGCATGCGGGGGTTTGTACCTCGTCTGTCTGGGAGGTTGGTATTCCTGTGGGAGTGTACAGAGTGGTGATTGATTTAATTAGTTGTGTTCTGTCGGAAGAGGGGGATGTTGCACTAATTCCAGATTCAGTTCTTTCATCCAGAGGAAAACTGTGTGTAATTTCGTCATATTGTTTGCAAGATAATTCTTTTTGCGGTCACGGATCAAATTATTGTATTACTGAGATTAAAACAAGCACCAGTAATTCTAACAAGACAGAGTATTCTCGCTTTATATAAATATGTATGTAGATATAGTTATATTTGTAGTTAATATAGTTATACAAATATAACTATATTACGTATCGTTATACAAATATAACTATATTATGTATAGTTATATCATTCCTATGATTGAAACGTTTAGTCTTTTTATCTACACCCATCTTTATAGTTTCCCCGGTAAAAAGAAGAAATACTATTTGTGATTTAAAGAATATTTTACACAGTGCCAAGCTCATTAATAAATATTTAGTTTGGAGGGCACCTACAATTTTTATACAAGTTATTTGTCCCTTAAGTAATTTAAATAGTTTAATTCACGTTATTAATAAACAAATGGAAAATTCAAAATAATCGAAGCTCATAAAAACTTTCATTACAATTTATACAAAATTTTATTTGGTATCCGCGTTCCCCGAATCCCCTTTGCTACGTGCCAGAATATACTCGTATACATCTTTTCCAATTTTCAGAATATTTGAAATACATCTGAAAGAAAATGATCATTTCAACGAATTATTTGTGTTATTTATACATTTGTCTACTGCCATCAGAAAACCTTTTAATGCAATACAAGATAAAGAAAAATACAGTTTAGTGTCTTTGAATATAAAAATATTCTTTAAGTTCTGCCCCTTACCAAGCAACAATATTATTAAATATTTTTTGTTTGTATGATTTTATTTGGTCGTATAAAATTCATTAGATATTCTGATCACCACTTACCACTGTTGTGTTGTTTTTCAACCACAGTTTTAGGAATAGGGAATACATAAATCATGTTGTACTTATTTGAAATCCTTTCAAATGTCCATTTTCTCATTATGACAGGACGGCAAAAAAGCCCGAATAACACCGCTATATTTTCAACAAAGTATTTCCAATTCTTTTTTGTTGCCAAAGACAATGTCACTGTACTATTCATTCATTTCTATTGGTATGAACTCTTTCGAAAATCGAATTCCAATTAATCGTAAGACAAATGATTTAATTTTCATTTATAACAGTCCATTATTCAATGACAGCGACATAAAGAATGCATACTGAAGCGCTTTTCATTGGGAGTCGCCATTATTCGTTTTTGCGTTGACGGAGCAATCCACTTTCTCCAATCGCCAGAAGGTACATTCTCACGCGAATATTAGTCACCTTCCAGTTTTATGGAGTGCAGTAATCTTCTTCTGACACAAGATTGGAAGGGAACTGAAAGAAACTCATTGTTGGTGTTTAACTGATGAAAAAAAAGAGTCTGACTGTAATTATGGATTAAATCAAAAATTTGTACTAATTTAAACAAAATTACGTAAATTCATTTTACATCGACAGTACGTTTCCGGAATGTTCCTTAGCTTGTTTGACCAGTAGTAAATGTAATATATATATACACACACACACTTCCTCCCATTTAACCTAATGTTGTAAAGAATTGTAAATATTTTCAAAGTGGAAGAATATCTTATTTTATTTATTTTAAGTTGTCTCATATATTTATCCTTAATTTGTTGCATTTGTCTGAAGTTCTGCACTTGTTAGGCCGTCGTAGACTTTAAAATTTTTACCAAGAATTGCTACTTTTAAAGTTTAAAAATACTTTTTTCGGCTATTTCCTCTTATAATAAGCTTAGCCCCAAGTTTGGGCGAAGTCGAGGTATATCTAGATACTCAGTTCTCACAAATCTACTCACATCAAATTATGAATTTTTGAGCAAATTTTGCCAAAAGGATTGTTCCATCCACTCCTCAATGACAAAAACTTTAATGTAAATTCAAATTTCTTTTTTTATATAGTAATGTGAGTGAAACACAACTAAAGAAAATGCTTTTAAGGAAGGTTTTAGTGGAGGAATGTTTTTGGAAAAAATATACAGGTTTCGATTTGATATCTATTATGACTCTTTACTGAAATCAATCTAAAACCAAATTATTTTACAGAAAATGAATTTTAATAAAACTTTAATTTATATATAAAGAAAAACCGAATTGAGAAATTCTGATACATTCTCTATTGATTTCAATACATCTGAGGAGAAATAGAGTCGCGTAATTATTTTCTAACATGTAAATATGTTACATACATCATTATTAACACATGAATTATATACATTATTTACCGACATATACCATGATTTTCCATTGTAGCCGTTTATACGTCTTACCATTGCCACCGCTCAAACCTCGCACGGTGATGCGTACTTGGCACGCACTGGGCGACAGGCGTGTTCCAGGCAGTGGAGGACGGAGGGTGGGGCAGAAGCGAAAACGAATTGTGACATCACTCCGTACTCCTCCCCCCTACTCCCTCCCTCTCGCAGCTTGATTTGTAACATTTCTGCATATCTTTCATGTAATGCATTTTTGAAAAGCCAGCACCCATTATTCCTATCATTTAACTTCTTTGACTCCCTTTCACACGATACAATCTTGTTTATTGGTTCGCTGTCCAAAGTAATGAGTCGACTCTATTTATTTTTAGCCGTTTGAAATACAGCTTGCGGTCGTTTTGAACGATACGTTGCTCTTCTCGTCATGACGAAAACGCGAGCGAAATTTTTTTCCCCCAATACAGACACCGTTTGAAAACACAAGCACGTCCAGCAGACGAGATAGTCTGTGCAAATGAAATACATCAGACCGTATCTCTAAGCCGCATTGAAGTGTATTTTTGACAATAAAATCATGAAGCGCGAGGAACAAATACGATATTTGTATGCAATATAATTTCTGTGGCGTGAAAAGGCACGTTCTGAATTTCGCTGGCTATTTCCGCCGCGACAAACGCGCTCGGCTTTGCTGATATATCGTGCTCGTACGATACGTGCTGAATTTAAAAACCAATCGTGTAAGAAATGCGTTATGAATGTTAAATGTATAGGCGGTTCTGTTGAATTGATGATTGTGAGGAGAGAAAAAAAAAAGCAGAAAAGGAAATAAAACAAACTGGAAAGCTCGCGTTTTTAAAGGAATAGTGACGCAAAATACTGTTTCTTTATCTTTACCTCTTTAGTATGTATGTTTCTTTTCCTTTGGTTGGGAATAAAGAACGAAGTCAATTTTCGTGGCTAAATTTTACATCTGCTGACTCTTGAAACTACATCATGGCTTCCATATTACACCTCATAAAATCTTCATGTCAATCCCTACCCCGTGTTCTCTCGCTTTCTGTTTGGAGGCCAATTCTCGCTCTGCGCGGCGCCCTACTCATCTTTCTTGTGAACACACACTTCTCGATCAGGGTCGTCCAACACATACCTTTATCGTTAACTGTTATGGCTATTCCGATATTATTCAATTGTGGGAGAGTTTATTATTTCGTCTTAAGCTTTTAAATTCGAAGGAAAAGGAGTTGCATATTCTTAAGGAAGCGAACGCTTTGAAACGTTTGACTCTATCGAAAAATGTCATCTCTTTGCCACCGTGATTGTCTCAAACCTATCTACTAACGACACTTTTCTGTCTCTTGCCACTTCTTTATCAAATGTCTTCATTCTTTGAAATTTACTTGTATGTATAATATATCAATTTAAGACAATGAACTATCATTTCTGTTTACGCAACTTTCTAAGGTAATATTTCATTCATTTTATGTAAACAATGATTTTTTATATTCTAATTTTTTTTCTCTCGAGTAAATCTAAGCTATATAGGAGATTCGTAATTTGCGAATGTTATTAGGCTAAAATAAAGATATTCAATAACGAAATTTTTATCGAAGTTTTACGAACATTTAATGAGTATAAATTAAAAAATTGTAATGATTTTTATTAACTTTTCTCTTGATAAAATCTCATCTCCATCTCCATATTTTCCCTTCTATTTGTGAGTGAGATAAAGTAAGTTGCAATGTATGGTTGTATATTTAGTTGAGTTTATATAGTATGAAATAAAAATTTTATCGCACAAGTTATCTATGGAAAAATTATATAAACTTGTATATAACCAAAAGTTATCAAATCTATTCAAGATTCTTCATAAAGTTATTTGCAGTCCACACTACTGTGTACCCACATACATTGTTTTGGCGGGGGGAGACGAAAGCGTTACGACCTCCATATACAAAGCGTAAAAGTATTTTCAAATCAGCACACATTTATTATTATAAACACATTACAAATATTAAATGAAGTAAATTTAC
>NNCF01126219.1:290567-357132 GCA_002313205.1 Laupala kohalensis | reverse complement strand
GTAGTGTGAAATATCATATATTTAAAATTGACTAGCGACTCACCTTTTTCTTCTTCTCAATTTGCTCTCCCATTAAGGAACTGCTGTGAGCGCCAGACATAAATTGAAAGAGTATTTCGTAATTTATTTGCTTTCACAAAAGAAACAAAAATTTAGGGAAATACTGGAAAACCATATTTGTTCGTTTTTATTATCTTATAATTATTGTTACATAAAATATTTTATAAATTTTTAAAGTGATGAAATATAACAATAATTCAGCACTTTTTGCTATCACGTCTCGTCGCAACGTGATTTCAACTCTTTAGTTTCAATGAATTTCCTCCGAGTTTCGTGTCATGAAGAAATTGTTTCCTTGATTATCCGCTAACGAGTTGATGACTGAAAACCAAACTCAAGGATCATTTATGAATACTCTAATTTTTGGACGACTCATGCCATAATTATTCACTTTATGTGAACTAAATAACCATTCCGTCGGAAAAGAGTAGATATAACTTCGAAGATTGAAAATTGAGGAACTGTTCGATACAACGCGGACTCAAAAATTAACTGAATAAGACATTACTTCAGTAAAACGTGTTAATATATAATTATTGCTTCGGACTCTAGTCAAATAATCAAACATTTAATCTTTTATGAAGTTTTGATGAAAATATTTATGTATTTAAATAACGTAAAAATATTTCTTATTACTCACAATATCAAATTGAATTTTCCGTATTGAAAATTAATGTATTTTTTGTAATATGAGTTATATTAGGAATTCGTGGCGCAATGAAGTTGGTAGTGCAGGATAATATTTGTTTATAATCGGCTTCTTTTTCTGTCAAAAGTTATGTAACAGAGAAAGAAATAAAACTACAATTTACATGTCACGATTATGCACGTCATTTGAATTTCCCCCACTTTCGGTTAATGTCTTAAGAAAAGGAGTGTTTGAACGTTGAAATGAATTTAGTAATTTGCAAATGAGTATAACTGTTAATAAACCTTGGTTGAAAATGTTTGATGGCAACCGCTTGCAACTAGATCGAGTTTCTCTTTATTATTCTCTTGTCATAGAACTCGTGTATTTTACATCATTAGATTCTCCTTGTAATTAGAAACAGCTCAATTACAAATTATGTTTATGACATCTGGATTTCTTCTTTGATATTTCGAAATATTTGTACCTACGAAAAGTATTCCACAAGATTACTCATAACTTTAAATTTTTATCATTCAAATTTGGAACAGTAAAAGCTAAAATTTTACGAGACATAATTGAAGGCGAGTGTTTTCTTTCTAATTTAAATATATAATAGGTCGCTCACTCTGAATCACCCAAACAACCATTCTACGTTAAACACTTTCGAATATTGTTGGCATGGGTATAGAGAGAAGTATGTTCCTGGTCATCCCTGCTGCCGTGTCGCTGACTCGTGTCGGGGGCTGCTGAGTCTGTTTCTGGGCGTTAGGGGTAGCGAATACGAATTGTCTCATGATGTGGCGCTTTCCGACACCCCTCTCCCCCCAACCGCAGACCCGCAAAAGTCACCCTCGACGCTCTGACCACCAACATAGCTCGACGAGAATCTACTCCCTTCCCGAACTGTCCGTGTATGATTCCACCATTTCCACCTTGTTCCAGTTGCTGATGCACACTTTTCATCTGGAGTCGTAATAAGAACGAATAACAAATCTGTTCTCATGAGGATAACGTCCTTTTTCCATCTTTTTTGACAAGTGTTCTCATATATTCCTATTCAGCGTGAAACACCGGATTTTGTCGTTGAGACAACCGAAATGTTTGTTTAAAGTAACGTATAAATTTAACTGTAATTTAGCTATTCCCACCGTAACTCATAATATAGCTGTCCTTTTAAGCGAAACACACATCACTAGTTTTAACTGAATATGCTTTATTTATTTGATGTATGGTTTTTACTCGTCAAATAGATTTGAAACTTTATTTCATAATTGATGTTAAAATACTTCCACTCTAAGTCATCGATTCAGTATATTTTCAACTTCAAAATTTGTGTTTTAAAACATTTAAATCTTTTAATTTAAATGCAACTAATTTTCTTGGGGAATCTCCCCTATCTCTTCTCCAGTACCGGTATCACCCTTGCACTTGCTGACGTGACAATGAGAGGAAGAACGACTGAAGGGGGAAGTGAGACAGAGGGGCAATAGAGACTGGGACTGGTCATCACCCATCTCGTCCCCTCCTTCCGTCAGACGACCCTCGATTGTGCATGCATACAATTTCCTATGGCCACCTATTCAAGGAAAGAGAAATGCTAACATAAGCTGAAAAGCGTTTTTCTCCATTCGCGAGAAACCCATTGTTTTTCATCGAGTGTCTCAGTAATTCCACTTCCACGTTACGTTCATTTATGAGATACATTTGACCATCACAACTATGTCTATGAATTTTATTGTTCTGATCAAAATTTTATTTGTTTAAAACGCATACCTTGATTATAAGTGCGTTTGTGTGAAGAAAATGGACAATACATCAGGCTAAATATGCTTTATTAAGTTTGGTATTTTCGATTTTTTACAACTTAAAAATTTCTGATAGTTTTTAAACCATAATAAATCTTAAACTTCATCTCCCAACACTAAAAATCATCTGAGGGTTCAATATTTGTAAAATTAAATACTCAAATCATTTATGAAAAGACTCGTAAATGGTAGTACGTTGAGCGTAGGCGACGCCGCCAAGGATTGGCGGATAGATAGGCTGTTTCCATAAAGATATATGAAACTACTTTGTGCGCAACGGCTTATTAAAAGGTCAATTCAAACCCCAGCGCGATGCTGAGTGAGTTAGAACTAGAGCTACGTAACCATCCAACATCTCTTTTTTCCAATTTCTTCGCTCAGATCATGTAATGTGGTAGAGGAGGCCTGATGACCCGGACCTCCACACATCGCAACCTAAGACGTGAAATATATAAATAGAAACATTTAAAACTTTTTTCTATAATCTCCACCCTCCTCTATAGTTCTTCATCCCACTTCCCTCAACTCGGGCGAGAGCTTGTAGATGCGAATGATGATGAAGCTGTCTTGTTTTGCCAGGTGTTGAAGCGTCTGTAATGAAATACGACGGGGAAGAAATCCGCGTCATGTTCTCCCTTTCCCGTCTATTATCTCAGGAGAGAAAACCAGACGGCATTCGATTAAAAGAATAAACTCTCCCGATTGATTCATCGAGCAACGGAATGAGATTATTATTAGTTATCCGATCGTAGCCAAATGCAATGATTTATCTCCCATTGTCTTAAATTATTACTTTATAATGGTTCGAGTTACTGAGACAGCTCACGGCGCCAAGTCTGCAATCCTAATAGAGACGTTAATATTGAAGAAGAGCAGATAAGAAGTGTAATTAGTTTATTCTTTGTGTGAAGGGGAAGATGGCGTTATCGTGTCGGGTTATCGGGAAGGGGTGGTGTGAAGAGAACGAGTAGGTGATGGCGAAGAAGGAGATAACTGTATAGAAGATGACAGTAGTAGAGATAAAAGTGACGTTTTATTATGGTGTGAAACGTGTGGAGGACTGAGTGTCAAATGTTCAAGAACGAGGCATAATGGAACATGATTCGTAGTTCAGTGTAGTTCATGAAAACAAAAATATCGAAATATGTACGGTATGTATCTTTCAAAATTAAATACAAATGTGTATTGCCAAAAAACTTTTATCACTGAGTATGACTACGTGAAGTTCCTACTTGATACTTCCGTTGAAAGAGACTACCCCATCAATTCCGATCAAAATTACATAAAGAAAAAATACGGATAAAATGTCCGGATGAGGTCACAGGGGGTTTATATATGCTCTGAGTATTAGTTAAGTTTTGAATTTAAACGGTTAAGTTTGTTTCGTAGAGATAAGCCTGGATGAGATTGGCTTATTTATTTCCCGCGTTGTACATTTCATAAATAAGCCATCTATGTCTTTGAACGTCATTTTTGTGTTATCTGTCCCGAGAAATATTCGAAAGTGACGTATATTTTTACCTATCTTTCAGTATTGTCTCAACTCTAGGTTCTAGAGCTGGTCTTGGAATAGAAAAACAAAAGTATGAGTGAGTTTTCTTTGCATAATAGACAGTTGTTTTTATACAAACAAAATTCTCGTTCTTTGGAGTAAATATTATGTAAGTAAAATAAAGTGAAGTACAGCATTAATATTTGAAATTTGTGAAACAGGACTTCGGATTGGGTATATAAATATCACATCTTTACATTTTGAACTTGGAGAGCAGCGGCCTTTATGTCAGTGTAGAACCGATCTCCATGTAAAACATATGATAGAAGACTTCAGTGACCTATCCCTCCGTAGAAACCTCCACGGACTAAAACCAGACGTACTACAAGACCCTATCGACGACCTTCAAGTCATTGATAACGATTTATATTATTTAGAGCTGCAAAATTGTTGAAAAGCAGTAATTTGTTCAAATATTGTAATTTGTTCAAATATTGTAAAAAAACAAAAGTTTTATCTTCCTTTTAAAATGATTAAAACTATTAAAATCTGGATTGCTCCCTCTTTGACACCTCGATTTTAATAAACATTGTCGGTGCGGACGCTGGCACAAGTAATGGGAGCAGTTTCAATCGGGTCCAAAGAAATGGACCCTTGAGGGCGCTCCCATGATGATACATGAATAACATTTTTTAATATCAAATCAATAAAAAATTATATATCAATACACTTGGCAGGTCTGAGAATTATTGACGCAAATGATTCAAATTTATTTTTTTATTTTCAGGAGAAAGTTATATTTTGAAACCCCAGATATTAGTTCTGAAATATAGTACGACATCATGAATTTTGCATGGATAATTTTCTTTTTCAGTTTCAGAAACTATTAAGAATATAATTTTGTCGTTAGGTTTTGCATCGGAATTATGTAAATTCTTGTTTATAGGAACATATAATGTTGCCTAATGCACATTTTTGAGTACACCAAACAATGAACACATATTTGAAATCAATGTTCAACCAATCAGGATACATTGAGCACTAATCAGAGACAGCTTCCTATTTCCATTAGTCTCAGCATGTGTTTGGTTCTTATATAAACACGGAAATACGTTTATAGAATACAGGAAGAATGTTGTTAAACTTATGAACCATAGATAGTGATCTTAACTCGTAACTAATGTTTAAAATAAGTTATTTAAAAATATTAAGTGACTGGTCATTCAAAGGTCCTTATGTAAAAGAAGACTGATAACTAAAGCCGCTGGCTACTGAGGAAAGGAAGAAGAATATACTTAAGTTCGCAGTAATTCTTTTTCTAAAAAAGCAATAAGTACAAAGCATTTGGTTTTGAATGGACCAAAGAATCTACTTAATGATTTCAACGTAATATTAATTATCACGCGTCGATTGACAATCTAAAGACTTTGATTCTTCTCGAGACGGAATACTTCAACTCAAGCAAGGACGAACTTAACGATTCTTGAGATCGATTCATCAATTACTTTAATTATATTTTCTCAAATTCTTTAATTTTGAACGAAGCAAAGTTTAGCTCCTTTTTATTCTTGATATCACGACTTAATTTGATGTGATTTTGATGAATTCACTTCCCGAAGAAGAGATGAGAAAATTTTCATATTCTTATTTACCAATTACGTGAGTAATTGGTAAGTAAACAAAGAAACTTAAGAAGTGGCTTGAACGAGGGGAACGAAGTGGTTTTCCTGAAAAATTCATTTCCCTCCTTGGTTTTCCAATCTCATAATGAGATACTCCGGCGTGAACTGTGTTACGGAACTGTATCGTACAAAAGGACACTTTTAGACGCTGGTCTCCGCAATGTGGATTCCCCCACCTAACACCCTCACCCATCTAGCGACCACTTTTCTCCCTCCGTAGGCTAACTCCGGGACAAGGGAACATAAATTCCCATTAATGGGGTGGTTGTTGCGGGCGTCTGCTGCGGTGATTGACACAGGTGGGGGAAACTCATCTGCTAAGGACTCGCCGAGGACGGCGAAGTTAGGGGTGCTGGTGAGGAGGACTCGGTGAAGGGAGGGGATTAATACGGATTCAAATTGGAATGAGGACATATCGCCGAAGAAAGCGAAAGTGAGTCAACACATTTCCATATTAGATTGTACCAAACATGAATAAGTTTTTATTCAAAGCTCTGTATGATACGAGGTTAAAGGAACAGCAACGAAAATGCATTTGTGATACCCGGTTTAGGCAGACATTCTATTCGCTACGATTTTAAAACTTACAAATATAATATTGGCTGAGAAAGTAATTTTGTTTTCAGGCGTTGTTCCTGAAACAATTCGGAAAAAAGACAAGGTAATAAATTATTTACGAAATAGTACATGCCAATTATTTTTCAGAACATACACATTACTCTTAGTAATATTTTACATCTGCCTGTCCAACTTTTTGTCCCCCGCTGGCCATTTTCTATTTTCGATCGATGGGCCGGCATAGATTGGGGTTTAGCAAATGTTGCCAGACGAATGAAACATATTTATCATATTTATTTATTGTAATGTGCTATTTTGTTTATCAACAACAAATTTACATTAATTCAAACTGGAAAAATTAATTAATATATTTCTCCACTTTTAAAAAGTATTTTTAATGTGTAGATAATAAAATATTTTCAATTTGTAATGAATGACGGGGTAATTCTGAACACAATTTTCATTTTTACTCAATAAACATCAAATATTAATTTATAACACAAAAATGTGTCAGGAAAATTTTTTTTTGCCAGCCACTAGTTGGACAGCTCTGTTTAACAATATTCTTTAGAGGAATAATGTTAGGAGTGCTAATCGAATAGCACTACAATACGTTTGACAGTTACAGAATGATTCATTGCATGTCCGAGTCTAGTAGAACGTAGACATTGCTTCGTTTTTTTTTGACAATATACTTTAGCAATGTGATTGATTGTAAGTGGTTTTATTGAAGATATTTTCATCAAATAAGAAGAATTTTTTCCACTAAAATCAATGTTAATATTACATATTTGTCCTCTTTAGAAATAGTCAGGGAACAACAAATGAATTGTTTAAAAAAAATTTTTCAAAAACTCTTAGTCTTAATTTTTTAAATAGTAATATTTAATATTCCGTATCCAAGATGTTTAACTCACAAATTTCAAAATACAATGCATCACAGCTCAGTTTGCTTTTTTATCCTACTTCCCATGCCTGTTCACGTAAGTTATAAGAGTCTTCCTTGCTTTTTTGTGGAATAAATTAGTTCGTCTTCTCCCAGTCACGGGTAGTCCATTTTTTCGTTTCTTTTTAGACAATAAATAAATATTTCATTTGTCCGGAGTGACCTCAGCGTTAGACATCTCTTTCGTCGCCTCGTTCCGTTCTTCCTCTGATCTTAGTCCTCTCTTCCCCTCCGCTCTCGCGCCCTAGAAAGATGACAGCTGCGGTAATCGTACGCTCGCTCCACGAAACCGTCTTCTTTCCCGCTCGCGTTTATTTGGCCGCCAAGCATCGCCGCGCCGCGCCGCTCCGCGACGGTAAAATAACACAAAATGAAGGAGACGTACGTCCCACTCGAAACGCCGTTTAAAATAAATTGGTTTTGAATGCGCGCGTAAGGTGAGAACTCCAACAGAAATTTAGACGTCCATTTCTAAGCAAGTGTTTTGTTTTGTTATTCCTTTTTTTTCGTATACAACTTCGAGTTGAGCGTGCGTGTTTGTATGAGGAGAAGAAGAAGGGTGGGGGGAGGAGTAGAAGTTGTGTTTTAGAAACGCCCTTTTACAAGAGGTATTACATTATTGCCAGCAGTGGCGTTGGCTTTGTGGCGCACGAGAACAATTTAAAACACAGTGTGTGAGGACGGCTTTCTTCATTTCATGGTGACAAAAGATATATCCAACTGAAAACCATTGTTAAAATATTCATTAAACCGTGTTTGTCCGCTGAGAGAATGAAAGACTGGGAATCATCAAATGGCCGCTGCGCAGTCTCTTTTATTTAACTTCAATACGCATTCTCTATTACCAGCGCACTACTCTGGAATATAAAGTGCGCCTTTTCGCTTCGGGGAAGGGAGATGTCAGGGGCATTTACGTAGAGACATCCGGTCGAGAGAGAATCACCGCGTGCGAGGGTGGGAAGGTTGTGATCGGTTTTTGTTTCGTCACCGAGACATGCTTCGTCGGCAGTTCCGGCGGCGGCCGCTTGGGGCGTTGATGTGCTAGGTAATGCATAGAAACGTCTTCATTACTTCTGTTTTGCAGGTTCGTGATAGACTGATAGATGAGGTTTCTGTTAAGTTCGGACAAATTCAAGAAACTCCCTTGCGATGAGGTTATTTGATTACTTCGTGTCTCCCTTGTTCTTCACTGCATTCTTCGAATTGAGGGAAAATTATGCATTAGAAAAATAAAGTAGTAGGTAAAATATAAAACTGCAACTTATTCCTACTATTATATACCAACAAATTCGGATGACGCACGAATCTCGAAGGGAAACGTGTTTTATGTTTTTATTTCAAATCTGTTTAACTGAACATTAGTATGGTAATGAAGGGTGTAATGAGATTTTTGTACAGGAGGGTAGGGGTCGGGGCTATTACGGGTGAAGNCTATTATATACCAACAAATTCGGATGACGCACGAATCTCGAAGGGAAACGTGTTTTATGTTTTTATTTCAAATCTGTTTAACTGAACATTAGTATGGTAATGAAGGGTGTAATGAGATTTTTGTACAGGAGGGTAGGGGTCGGGGCTATTACGGGTGAAGTAGATACACCTTCTCATCTTTAGTATAATTGTGCGAAAACACCCAAACTTCGAAAGAAAGTTTCGTTTGCTCGTGGACCCTGCCTCATTTTCTTAACAGGCGTCGGAGGAGAACGATATCACCATTCATACTTTATTTTCTGTTGATGGAAATTTCTTAGATTCCCACGTAAATTTATTGACCAGTTGTATGATAAACCCCTGGAAAATTTAAATGATATTCGTGTCTGTTTTTTAAATTTCGTTTTAAATTTTGGAGTATTCAAAGGGGTGGGGAGGTACCCGTCCTCGTAGCTCCTTGTACCCTCCTTGACTTCGCCAATGATGGTAATGCGTGATTATATATTACATTTGGGATACTGCTTCGTAAATAATAAAAAGGAACCGTTTTTCACCAACGTGTAAAATTCTAAGATATGAATGTCTTCTGTAGGAACGTATATGTGCATAATTTCGTTCGAAATGTTCTCGTCATTAATGTAATAACTTCAGGAAGCCATGTTGCGTGACTCTACACTAATTGCTTTACACTTGGACCCCGCGTAAGTCTAGGATTGTGAATGCCATATCTTCATTTTATTCTGTGTTTCATCATACTGCTAATTACCTTATTTTTACAGGATAATAAAATATCGGACTGGAAGCCATAGTAGCTTTGCAAATCATTATTAATTGTGTCACTCATTTTCATTCTTTCTAATTGATAAAAGAAGACGATAGTTTAATTAATGAGTCATCGGATTTCAAGTTAGTAAACCATTCGAAGAAGTTTTTCGATTTGTAGAAATTAATTACACAAACAACCCTTCATTATTAGTGTTACATTTGTCTTCTGATTAAAATATGATACTTGATTCCTATTGCAACTTCCTTTTATTATTTCCTACCGCGAGATCATATTAACCCACTAACTATTCTGAAACGGAAACGGACATATGTCTCAATTTTCTTTGTTTTCTAAGTACTAACTTCTGTTTGGATTAAATTCAAAAGTTAGTGAAATTTACTCCTCTTCCGCTGATGACCTGGAATCCACTCGAATGAACTAATGCACAAAACACTTCATTTTTCTGGTATGTTTTTCTCATGTTCAATTCTCTATCTTTATTAATATTATTATATGGAGTATTGCATTGTGAAATGTATGACAATGTTCACATGTTTTACGAGTGTCTTAAATATATTTTTTCGTTTAAACAGGTCAACTCTTTCTTGGTGGAGAAGACGTCTGCTTTGGATTTGTGAAGAGCATTCTCAACGTCAGCGTAAGAAATATTGCTAAAACGTAAGTGAAGAGCACCTAACATTTATTTATTTTTGTCCCAGTATTCTACAGCAGTATGGATTGTGTGTGTGTAAGTAGAATTCCCAACATTTCAACACTGATATCGTTTAGTGAAGTAATAGATAGCAATATTTTATATATCATTCGGAATTTAAATAAAAGTAATAAAATTTGTGTTTTACTGTCTGAGAATATAATTTTTGGATTATGTTTTGATTATCATATAATCAATATTAATTCTTAATTTAACATCGTCAAAATAGAATATTTATTCCTATTTTTCGTTATATTGAAGAAATAACCGTCAGAGCAAGAATTGATTCTACGATGAAATATAATATGTAATTATTAATACAAGAGTTTAAGGTATAATTAAGTATTTAGCGTTAAGAGTTTTAATTGACCTGTTTCGTTCATAAAAAGAAGTCTGGCGCATTGAACCTGTCCAGATAGGATCGGACAAGCTAATTTCAATATCCGAGCCCTAACAGCCTCGGTCGCTTGTGGCTATGACTTACAGCGATGTGTTAATTAGCTTGGACTAGCTTACCAGCTACGCGGCTGTTCACTGCGTCACAGCTCCCGAATGGGGAAGAATTTTTATTTGGTTGTTTTGGGGCCGATTTCTTGTTCTTATTTGACCCCTTTCAGTGTGATAATTTATTTGGTTGAGTTTAATGAAATGTATAAGCTTTGCTTCATCTTATATGCCTGTTTCAAATGAATATTTTCTGAGAGTAGCTTCTCTCTATTTATAGGTCCAGCACTAGCATCATCCATTTTCTGTAGACCACATTGCTAAATGAATGTATCACTTTCTGAAATATGATTCGTATGATTTTTTTTCGTACGTTAGGAGCTCGAATATTGGTTTTCTATAGAGCAAGTAATTGTTGGAATTGTACAGTACTAAAATTACTCTACTGATCATTCCATAGGATTCTTTATTTTCCTCTACTTTTCATTCACATTCCCATCTGAGAAGGCGAAAATGTTGAGTGAATATGAAGGATTGAGGTGGGTGCAAAACATGTGATGTCCGGACAACTCCCTCCGCAGTATATTCTTGCTCTTCTTAATATTATTTTTTCTTGAAATTCCTTTTCAGCTGAGCCGGTAGGGTTTTCAGTAGGTGTTCAAGGAAGTTCCACTTCCCTCAGGTTGTGTTACGTAAGAAAATTTCAGGTATACACTTTCTGAAGTACAAGAACCATCCCCAGGTTGACTATTCTTTGGAGTTCAGTTAAGTAGTTCTTTCCAACATTCCCACATTCTTTGGTACCCAATAGCCAGGTCTTGATAGGAAAATTGCTCAAATACGTTGTTGTTCACGATGTTCTTGTCGTTGGGTACAGCAACATAAATTAGACACCCCTTACTCTCCTCGAGACAATATCAGGCCTTTTCGTTCTGACGTTATTTATTGGCCGATCTTAGAGAAATGTGACTTTCTCATCGGAGTTCACATAACTTGGTTCGTGTTCGTACCAGTTCGTTCTCAGTGAAACCGAAAGATTAACATGTATGCCAATGTTATAACTATTATTATAATTATACTAATTATTATTGCATATTAATATGAGTTCCTGTTCCGGTCCATATTTAAAGAGAAGGATGATTGGGATGGTGGGATGTTAGTTGCTTGTTTTTAATGGATCAAATAGACATTACTCTCGAGTAGTTGACGAAAGTTCCAGTCGAAAATAGCACCCTTATCGTTCATGAACGTTAGAGCAAGAACGTTCAGTACGAAGAAAATAGTACTCTATCACGCTCAGAATATCGTGTACATATTTCTGTCTATTTTATTTCGTGACAAATGTTCTAAAAGTATTTTACCTGACAGGAACCCATTTGTGAAGTGGAACTAGATATTGGCAGGAAGTAATTCTGTCAGGCATTACAGATCGCAAACGCCAAAAATATTTCCATTCTTGTATCTTCCCAAAATATATTTATAGACTAAAATTCTCCATGTCATGGCTATAATCTCTACTCTACTATACCATCGTTGAATCAATGATTCTTAAAACGTAAACGCCAGAGAGGAATAGCACCCTCCAGGGAGAATTAGCTTTTTACGTTCATATAGTTTCATTTTAGTCATTGTATTAGGTAATAAATATAGGTAAGGAGCTAAAGGAATTGGTAGTTATACGAAAACCATTACATCCTGCATCGAACAAAATGAAATTGTAAAAAGATAGCCCTTGTCAGGCAATTAAAAACTCTACGATATTATTCCTTATTCGTAATTTCTTTATTAAATCACTCTATCTTTATCTTGAAAAGACACACCGTTGTTTATTCTTTCAAAAAGTATGATTCGTTATGAACGCACTACAGAAGGTAATTTGACAGTGACAATCCCTGATATGAATTGTTGGTCGTGAAAGAAATCGTGAATTTAGTATTATTTCAATTCTTATGATTTGTAAACACTATACTCAGAATGATCTAAAGTTCGATAATAATTCGTACATGGAAAATAAATTTTTTGTGTTAAATTACAAACATGTTGATATTCTATTAGTATTATAACTCTAGCTAACTTTTTATCGTATCTAGGAATTTTTGCTGAAATTTTTCTACCTTAGGGCCCTTGATCGGAATTGATGGGATGGTCCCTTGCTTGCTTCCGGAGAGTAAGTTAGTTTATTGTCCTCCACGTGGTCATACGCAGTTTGTACTACATTTTTGACAATAAGTTGATTGATTGGTCACTTTCCCTCATTTCGGTGCGCTGCTTTCTGCGTTATATTCTTGTTCACTTCCTTCACTCGTTTTTGTTTCAGGTTTTACTGATTTGCATTAGTTTTGTTATTTCAAAACTATTTCGCGCATAAGACACTAATCNTTTACTGATTTACATTAGTTTTGTTATTACAAAATTATTTCGCGCATAAGACACTAATCAGTTGACTGTGTACCAAAATCCTTTACAATAATATATGCTCATAGTTTATATTGCGCTTCAATGGAACATTGATTCTGTACAATCATCCCATTTTGCATTCGTAAGTTTCATTCACTTATCATTAAATTGTTTTAAGATTCCTTTATATGATATGTTTGTTTCGGGGTGACGTACAAATGATTGGGAAGTCCTCTGGCAGATGCCCGGAACACAACACATTTATCAAGACGGAAGACCAGCTTCCAAGGAAGCAATTTGAGGGATGTAAAAAAAGAAAAAAAAGCAAGCAAATTTAACCTTATAAATTTAATGAGTTCAATCTCGTCCCAAATGTGGTAAATAAAATACACATTGAATTCACCCTGAACTTATTAAATTAAAAAAGTACATAAACGAGAAACAATTGAGTGATCAAAACTGGATTAAGCAGAATGGTTATATACAAAGCCATGTATCACCAAATCAGTAATATTTCTAAATAATTACGCAATTGGCACACCATTATCCATTAATTCACTAACTACTTGTGTATTTCAGTTTGACATAAAATTACTGCTTCATAAAGTGAAAGGAATATCCAGAAGTCAACAAGACTTATTATTAGAATGGAAATTCTTATATTAATGGTGCATTTAATCAACACAACATTGCGGATTCCATTATTACATAGAATTACTTGATAAAAAGAGAGAAATATCCAAACGCGAAAAGTACTTATTATTAGAATGAAAAATAATATATTACGGGTGCATTTTAATCAAGCCTTCAACTTCATGCCATTCCGTAACGTTTTGTGTTTTATTTCAGAATCTTGATACGATACATCGGGATTTGTCTCTCAACAAGAAAGAAAAATGTTCTGGTCTAGGTTGCATTGACGAGACCATTGAAATAACTGAGAACAAATTGAATACATGTAACCTGTTATTACGGAGTAGTTCTTGTTTCCAAGACATAAACACCCACTCACATTCAACGCATGGATTGTCGCTGAACACGTTACGTCAAGAACTTAAATTGTAATACTCAAGGTTTGTAGTCCAGCTGGCGGTGTCTTCGGTCCGTGGTTCGATGTCTTGAAGCGCTGTGACACGCCCAGGAATGGAAGTACAATGATGCACACGCTAGGTCCGTGCGCGCGAATTGAATTATATTAATAGATAGCACACGCGTACACGAAATGAAATACAGAATGGGAGCAGATCACCGGTCGCGTGCGGCAACTTGTGAATGTGCTCCTAAATGTAACTTAACATCAATAGGACATGATGTTACTCGCCCGTTCGAAAAACCAAACGGTTGGAATATCGGAGTAACCTCGCGCAAGGGTGATTTGACGAGCATACCCTCTCGCGCGGGGTAAGCCTAATTGCCGAGATAGTCTTGCAATTATGTGTGCCGAAACAATATTGATAAGGAAGAATTACCGTTCAGTACACAATTTCTGTGACAGTAGCTTTATTCTCGATTGTGTGTGATACTCTGTACATTAATTTCAAATGCAATGTTTGGATACTATTTGATTAAGTGGATCGCTTTCGCATACTAGTTTCATTTTAAAATGATTAATTGATCAATTCTTTAAGAGTTACAATCTTGAGTTATGATTATTCTTTATGGTTCTGTAGTTTGATCGTATTTTGAAGAGCCTTAATGTTTTCATTGTGATTAAACAACAATTTTTATTTATTGTTTATGACTAAATTTTAGAGACCAATAGGGAATATCTGAAGTAGAAAAAGATGTAATTTTGTGTTTTGGTATGGAACATCATTATGAAACTCCAGCAAAAAAGACTAATTTTTGTTCTCTGGTTTAGTTTCGATACTTCTAGTCATTTAATATATTTGATACACCTAATCACTATAATGTATGAGGTATACAGAAAATCACAAAAGCTTCAGTAGAAAAGAGATTTAAGCAAAATATCAGTTGAATGTAAAAGAAACGTAAAAACATCTCTATGAATTAAAGTTGACTAATGTGCTTATTCTGAAATAAAATAAGAGTTGCTGATACCAATTGAACAAACGTAAGCTAGCACCTAGAAGAAACAAATTAATAACACCGCAGAAAATAATTTACATTTTGGTCATAAATGAATTATGCTAGAGGATATACTTGTATTGCTGAAGTTGAGTGTAAAATAAACATTCCATACATTACTTACCGGAAGTTAATTAAGTTGTCCTTCCATGTATATCGTGAGCACCTGACTCGCCATTTACGAAGAATGTTGATCTTCTCATTTGCAAGACCTAAAGTTTTGACAGAGTAATTACATGCTAAACTTTTGACAAATGACGGAGATGTGTCCTTCGTTAGATAGCGTTGTCTTTATCTTGACTACAATTAATCGTGTTTCAGAATCTTGATTATCTTTTCGTAAAAGTAAAACCCATGGAAAATGCTCGTTAAGAATGAGACATGAGTATCTTCGATATTATCGAGAAGTGGTTTGGAGAATGTTCAACACTGATCAATTGCAAACAGTTTGTTTGCATTCAGAATATGAACCTTGAGGGTAGACGTATTTTCTAAAAAGATTTCTATCTTTTGCGTTGTTAAATGCTTATTTTTAAATGTATTTATGATTTGATTAATTAGTTTATGATCAAATTCGTAATATCGATGAATGAAACATCTAACACTGACAGTTTTCAGAACTGAAGAACGAGTGGTTTTCGTGAAGATGCGTTCGTGCAGCTGGTCAGTTCGAGGAATGGTTAGCGAGAAATGAATTACGATAAAGTGTGAAGTGGGTGGAGCGAAGGTGCTTTAAAATAGACCGCGAAACAGACGAAGAAAAAAATAATTAAAAGCGATACCTTCAGTTAGACACAAAGCTAAATCTCTTCCTTCGAAACAATAGGTTTATTTCCTACTTGACATTTTTATTACGGTATTTTTTGTGGATAGAAATTTTAAAATCACGCGTATCAATTAATGACCACTTGCAGGTGTTGGATTGGTATTGTTGTTACGCCTGGTCTGGCAATAATAGCAATATGATTAATGATTTATTGTTAAATGCCCTTGGGAGTGAGAGGGTTGGCCCGGCTTACCTCGTAAACATATCGGCGTTATCACGTGCTCGCATCGGATTAAACAAATTAAACCTTTAGTGTTCAGCACTCGGCACGCCGCCGTTGTTTCGTCCCATCCCCCCTCCCCCGCTCCCGCTCCTCTTCGTCTTCTGCTTTCTCTCGCTCACCGCTACCTCTCTACATCTGGGTATTGCTGTCTTAAATAGGGTGGTGACCTCTTACTTCTACATTGCTTCAACCCATCTTCCCCTTTGGCGGTGTACTCTTTCTTATTTGCCTCTGATGTCCTCCTCTCTTCATAGCCTTGTTAGTGTTCGAAGACCGAAAGTTATTTTTATGTTTATTTGTTCCTTGACGCAGTGGACTGTACACAACTGCGTTATCTCCATCTATTCTTCCTCTTTTTCCTACGTACTTCTCTCATTCACTTACCGGGACGAACACCAAAGTTCAAAAAATGAGTCTTCTGATTTAAAAAAAAATTGTTATATTTTTGTTAATCCTAAAAATTAGTCCCTTGTCGATTCTTCTTATTTTAGAACAATAAAAGAATATGGGAGAGAGAATTTGGTGAAGAATTTTTGATTTCTCGGTACATTCCTCGCTCGCCACTTTATTTATGCTTGTTAGTCCTTAAAAATATTTTATATTTTATCAATAAATAATTTATGCATTTACGTCTCCATTGCGCATCTTTGCAGGCAGTTGTTCTCATTCTTCCCTTTTGTTTCTTCTCTCCTTCGTAGAGACTCCTGCGTAGGCCAAGCGTTCTTCGTTTCTCCTCTACCGGCCGACAGAAGACGTCCGCCCATTTGGGAAGATAGATAGCCTTTTGTTTTTGCGGCGACGGCGGTGTAGGCGGCGCGCGAAGCTGGAGCTTCTCTCTCTCTCTCTCTCTCTCTCCTGTGGTGTCATTGGAACTCCTCAGCTTTTCCTTCCCCTCCACTCTTCGCTTCCATACGTGGAAGGCCCCGCCTCCAAACTGCGTCCACCTTAGTGACTCCGTTTGGAGTTGATGAATCCTCCGTTACATGGACTTTCAGATTTAGTTGAAAATTGCTCATCGATTGCTTCTAGGGGCTCGATTGCTCTCGATTTCTGCTAAATAGTATTTGCTCTTGAGAACCCTGAGTATCCATGTTACAAAGTACAAGTCCTATGATGACGTGATGAAATACGGTCCTGCAAACTGAAGTGACTATCCATGAAATCAAACTACGTATCCCATATTTGCACAGTATTTCACACACATTATCACTATTCTGGACTTCTAAATTTATTCTCAAATATTTCACTACCTTTTATTTTCTTGTCCATAATAATAATTAAAGAGTTTTTGAATGGAACTTTGAAATATGTAATTTCAATGATGTTGACGAGTTGTAAGCAATTGTGGGTTTTAGAATAACCTATTATTGTAATGAGTATTGACACGTTATGTATAAAAGTATCTTCATAAAAATTCTTGTATTAAATAGTCTTTATTTTCTGCCCATCAATCACTCAGAATATATTCAGTCAAATGTTCATTAAATGAAATGTTTTGATGCCGCGAAGGTTATAGACTGGGTGGGGATTCAAGTAATGTTATTAAATCAAATTTATTCATAATGTTAAAAAAATTCCATAGGAAAAGACAAGTAAATTTTCGTAATAGTTGTTTAAAGAATTCAAATTTCCGTTTGAATGCATAAATACTTGCAGGTGGAAAAATCACATCATTTATTTCCCATCGTAGAACATTGTTATGCTGTTCGGAGAAAATCATCATAAAACGACAAGCACCTCATTTTGATATAAACTTTTAAGGTGTTTATTATGTCCATACTCTATTAACAATTACTCAGAGTGAATCCCATCATTCAAAGATGTGTGCAATCACACTTTTTTATAAAACACTGAAATATTTATAATAATTGATTAAACGTCAAAGACAGAGCTTTTAGATATCATTGATAGATAGTTCACGTAAAACGTACAAGTTAACAGCAGTCAGCTGTGAGTGACTACAAGTAAGGTTATATCTGGCAGCATGTTCACGTCAAAAACAAACTATCCCAGAACATGCCCCGTAGGTACCCAAGGGGTTCACGTAAGCCTTNCAAGTTAACAGCAGTCAGCTGTGAGTGACTACAAGTAAGGTTATATCTGGCAGCATGTTCACGTCAAAAACAAACTATCCCAGAACATAGGTACCCAAGGGGTTCACGTAAACCTTCATTATTATAATACAACGACATGCACGTTGTTATTTTGTTAGCCATTTTAGGACGTTTAATGCACCCAAATTGTAATATAAATTAGCTCACCCTCTTACCATTGACTGAAAGGAGTGCGCAATAACAATTTTATAGCAAATACCTCGCAATCCAGCTCTGTATCCTTATTTATTTTGGAAGAGAATTTATCAAAATAATATCAGATACTTTTTGAAGAACTAAAGAAAACGAATATCGTTCTTACTGGTGAAGATCACTTTTGTCTTCAATTTCCTTTCATTTGTCACGTGATCCTCTTCGTCTACAAAAAGGAGCATCAGCGGGCGCCGCCTTTTCGACGCGTGCGCGCGCGCGTGTGTTCACATGTGATTGGAGGTGCGCTCTCCGCTGTTCGCCTTGTGCACAAGGCGACTGGCACGGAAGGGACTGACGAAGGGAAGGGCACTTGCGTGGCGGAGGGCAATCATATGTGTGAAAGGACGAAGGGACATCGCCTTTCGACTGGGATGGTGGCAAGAAGTCTCGTGTGAGTCTCTCTTCACTCCCCGATTACTCAGTGTTTAGATACCGGGTTTATGACATAAATGAAAGAAAAAAAACCTCCACAATTGCTTAGTTTTTTTTGGAAAAGATTCAAAAGTTTATTCAATTTAGAGGTAAAAAATAAGCTCGTTTTGAATGTCTCAAGGATAGGGCTCAGGGTGGTTCTTTGAACATTTTTTATGAAGTGTTTATCGCGGCACACTTAGTTAAACTCCATAATTTGCCGGACAAACTAATGTCTTCTAGTGGCGTTTCTGGGGAGAAAATCATACTTAGTGTCGAGTAATGTAATGAAATATATATGTTACGAATTTTTATTTTCTGGTTATTTATAAGAAGTTTATAGTAAGATATTACTTTAAAGACTATAATTTTATGAATTAAATTGAACTGTACGAAAGAAGAGGGAAAACTTAACTCTAAACACATGAGAAATAAATAGCGATTTGGCAAATGTTTATATCAATATTTATTTCCTTTCACGCCATTTTCTAAAACTTCCGTCAGTTAAATGAGTATTATTGATGATTCGTCAAGTGTAATTCGGGATCAATCGCAATTGAACTAATACAGACTAGTAAAAATAAATTTAATGTAATTTATGAAATTACACAAATACATCCTACCATTTCTCAAACTTGACAAAGCACTAACCCCTGTTTACGATTACGAAAACTAAATAAATTATCTCAATATTTCGTGCTATCTACCATTTACCTTCAGCAAATGGGAATACATTAATAGTATTCGTATAAGAACCGGAGTGACAGGATTTTGTGTGAACTAATGGAAGTGAGAAATTGAGTGGAAGCAGCTAAGGGAGCTAGCATTCAATTAAGAGACAATGTATTATCTCCTTAAAATCCAACAAAGAACTAAAATAAAAGATTACGTTCGATTTGAACAGTTCAATTTCAAATTAAAAGTATGCGTTTCAGAACTTGATTATCTTTCATGAATGAGATCTTGTGCCATCGATGTAAGTTTTGTGAAGGATACGATCGACATGACTAGATGTGAAGATAACCATATAAGTGTAATCATGATGTAACATGGGTCCGTGTTCAGGAAATATAAAATAAAGTGAAAAAGTGATATTTGGGCGTGTTAACAAATGTTCATTAACAAAATTTGAAAGAGGTTTTATCACGTATAATGTTTATGTTTTTACATGTGTTCCCTTTGGTTTTATTATCTCGTATAATTTATGTAATTTTTTTGTTTCTTTATCGCCGAATTCTTAGCGCCATATTTCAACACGAAAAAAAAGACAATGTTAAAATCTATATTTTATGATTTGCTCTTTTCAGACCGAAATAAAATGATACGTGAATCCGAGTAAATAAAGTTTTCCTCGTAATAATTTACTTAAGTAAACAGTACGAATAATATTTCAATTTTACTCATTTCGATCATTTACACGGATAAAATGCCCATTTTTCTTGTATGAGAATAGCTTTGAATGAGTTCCCCGTAAATACCCATCAATATCCCGTCTTATTGACGTATCGACTAAACAAATGAATTTATTCCTCTCATTTAATTAGAAACCGCCGGAGACGTCTTCAGCACCCCATCGCAGTGGTTTCCCCGCGGAGACCGGAGCGCGGGAACCGAGCATCGTGGCCGTTGAGTGAGGGTGGATGAACAAGGGGTGATCTCCGCCTCGAGCGATGCGTGGGCGGAGCGGGAACACCCCGAGGCGAGAGGACGACGCACTCCACCCCGCCGCCGACGGAGAGATAGCGCGCCTTTTCCCCGCCCGCCGCTACAGAACGGGCTTCCACGCCTAATCGGTTCCACGCAGAGCTACGCTTCGCTCGGAACGACCTCCCCGCCTTTCATCCCCCGCCCCGCCCCAACCCTCCATCACCACCAGCGCCGCCACCTCCACCGCAGACTATCAATTCATTGGATTAGTAACGTGCAAAGTGGGCGGAGAAGCGGGACCGCGCGATTGCTTGATTTAAGGTCTTCCACGAGCTATAAATCACATCGGAAATAATATTCCTGTTATTTATGACGGTTTAATGTTATGGGGGTGGGAAGGAAAGGAAGGGTAGCGCGGCGTTTCGTTTTTGTTTCTCGCTCCGTTGCGATGTGTTTAGGTCATGCGCGATGGGAATCTAAAAATTTTCTTTAAAGGCCATAAATACAAGTTTATGGGAGAAGTTGCGCGCCTAATGTATGAGCGCGACCGCGAACCGTGGCGCGGTGGAGGAGGAGTCAAGGCTTCCGATCGCTCGCCGTTCCTCCTTTGTTTACGATTGCAGCGCCTCTGTCGGCCTGTAATGGCGGCTGTCTTTGGGTGCTTCATGGGTTCGTCGGCCCCGCGCCCTCCGCGCCGCGCCGCGTTCCTCCCAGAATGTTCTTTCTCGCTTTTCGTTCTCGTCCGCCCTGTCCGGGTCCCACGGGAGTTTCTTCTTCGAATTCCTTCTCACTTTTTACTTCTTTTCAATTTAATTGAACTGAAACGACATACGACCCATCGCATTTGTGTCTCATGTTCACTTAGCTGCGATTTCGCTAATGAAACAACATAACCGATGAAATAGGTCTTAACTTAGGGATTCAAGACAAAAAAACAACTAATGCGAGATTAAATGTTGGTATTTTTGTTTCATATTTTTCCATGTCATTCGTAATTTGTTATGGACTTGAATACTTCTAATGACGAAATTCCCCCTTTCTCTATTTCCTCTACATTATGTAGGTTTCGTCTATTACGAACTCCATTACAACATTTAATTCTAACCCTATGAAAACTATTTTAGACAATCTCTTAAATACTGTTTTTAGTTATTTAAATTCATTTTTAATTAAAATGTTGGTGAATTTGTGAATACTCTTTGTGGCGGTCTCATGTTTTCTCTAGAGAAATAAAATTTTCAACTCCTCCAATAATTATTTTTAAACAATAGTTTTTGAGTCAGTTTTTGTCCGGACTCTGTGAAAGCGGATGTAAGTGTAAGAAAATGGCGGTAAATATATATAGTTGTTTTGATACAACATATGGGTAAGATACTTATATTTATTGCCAATGTCAATTAGTCTTAGAGTAAATATTTTCACCGTCAAACTGTCAACTTTCAAATCCTGTGTTTCGTTTTGTGGCGTTTATTCCCTTTACTTTGGCATCCCATTTCCTCCCTCTCTCTTAGAGCAATATCTCCCGAACGTAGTAATGGAAATATTTGCTTTCGATTTCCTTTCGATAGAATTAAATTGTTACGAAGTTGACGTAATTCGAAATGCCGGTGCTTAGAGAGCGATCAAAAATGTATTACGAACTCGCTCTTAGGGATGCATTGGAGATACAAGCCTTGGGCTGGGAGTACTCAGCCTGAACTAATGGCGTTATAAAGCGCTGAAGACGTGGGGCTGCGTTCGAATCAAAAGAATTACGTCACGGAACGAACCGAAGCTTTCGAAACCTGTTGTTTGGAAAGGGTCTTAGACGGACAGGCAGATAAACTGTTTACTGTTCAAACATGTAATTACTGTATGTATCCGTAGCTATTTGGATTCTTAATATATCCCGTGGCTCTGTGATCTCGAATGGCGTATGAACTTTGGGTGTAAAAAAGGGGAACATTACGGAGATTCATCAATCGCCTTTTGAGTGGTAATCAAGCAAAATGCAATTCATTTTATAATAAAGAAATTCTTCTACAGATATAGTCCTAGCTTCCTTATAAGTTTATAATATCGTTTAATAGAAGTGTATAACGTTTATTGAGTAGAATGTACGTCCCTTTCCTGTCAGTGTTTTTGCTCCTATCTTATTTATGGATATTGACCAGAAACTTTCCCGTTGCTTACCGCTTTATCCGAAAGGCGATTCATTATTTACATATTCACACAAACCAGTTTCGAGTAAACGAGATGTAAAATATGTTTCAGTTCCCAACTTGCCGAATTTCTTCCTCCATAACTTTTTATTGGCGTGTAGTGGGGATATTTTATCGAATAATATTCATTGACTATGGAGCTTATTGCAGTGATTTAAGGAGCAGGGCCAGCGTTTGAGCAAATTAAGTTGCTCTGCAAGGTCAGGTGTTAATTGGAACAAGCTGACGAGGTGACTGCTCTCACACCTCCTAAATGAAATCTAACACCCAAGATACTCGGGTGCTGCTGTCACCCATGGGATATCTGTTTGTGGTTGGCAGATGTGAAAGAAGATAAATGTAGTAGAAATTCTGGTTCATGTTCTTTTATTAAATCGTACTGTAATTCTGCTAATGATGATTCTATGATTAAGGTTACAATACTCAAGAGAAAAGTTCTTAATTTTTTACTTTTTACACACATAATTTGCACTTTTCTCTATAGGTGCGCTCGAAAAAATACATTATTCATCAACTTCTTAATAACCAGAAAAAGTGGTATAATTATATGAGATAGAACATGGACTACATAATAATTTCGCACATAAATATTTGCTTAGGATTTAATAAGTCGTTTTCGTTTAGCTTTTATTTATACGTGAGAAAATGGTGTATCAGAGTTTCTGAGTTTACTAGCATTATATAAACTCTATTGAATACAATGTCCAAGTATTCAACTGAGTGAAGATCTTTTGACTCAGAAAAGAAAAGATTGAATCAAATATTTTTCGTTTGTGGAGCCATATATGGATTTGTCACATCGATGATCAAAATCCCGTATTAAATAAAATTTTACTAAATATTCCGAAATCCATTCTATGTTGAGTATATATTACTAGATTTTGCGCATTTCATTTCTCTCGAATGAATCAATGGATCTGATGAAACTTGATAACTGCATCCATATGTGTAGAGTTATTTCCAGTTGTTTCACTTCATCGTTCACTTATAGTATATTCCTTCAGTCTACTATAATGTTTTTCTTGTGACCAAAATAACCAGGACTCGGATCGATATACGGTAAAATATCGGAAAGTATGCACAAGAAACGTTCATAATATGCACTTAAAATATATACTAATATCCAATTAAATGCACTAAAAATTCGAAATATGTACTCTTAAGAAACAAATTACATATGGAACTGCATATTTCTAATAAAGCGCAAGTGTAAAGTGAGTGAGTTGAATAAAAACACTATGAGTTCGTTCTTAGAGTATAAGTTATTTAAATAATAACTGTAAAGTAATAAACGTAACTTCTAATTAATCACAGCAATGTAACTGTAATCACACACCACAAACCCAGATGAGGTGTGGTTATTTTGATAGCAGCGGGATTCACATAAATTCCCCAATTCCTATGGTAGGGTTTCCGCTGCCACCAGTCCAGTTTCCCGGACAATTAAACACACGTGTAACAACAATAATTAATCATTTAATGCAAGTTAAATTAAAATCTGAGTATTTACAAACTTGAAAAAACTCTCAAAATCATAAATACAAGTATAAATTTGTCATTACAAAGTTAATGCTATCAGAAAGCATTGATTAAACACCTATAAATTCAGTGTTGACAATTATTTTGGAATAACCCACCTAGGTTATCCGAACCTCCAACATTACAAGTTGCTTTCTCAAATAACGAACTGTTACAAATTACGTCATTCGCAACTAGTAGCAAATGTATCAAAATTACCTCAGCAATTTAACAATGGTCTGACGACCAATCCTTCCAATATATACAGAAGAGGAAGTCACGTGACCAGCAAGTAACCACACTTTCGCTGCCACCGTGCACACCAACCTCTTGTTCGCCCATCAGCCGTTCGGGGAACGCAGGTCTGTCCTTGTCTCTGCATTCGGCGAAAATATTCAATTCATGACATATTAACATTCTTCCTTTAGGGATTTTACCTGCCTCGCCTCGGTACACATGGCGAGCAAGTCCTTTTCACAGAAATAGCTTACATTCCTTAAGGTGCCTCGCCCCGGTCAGATATGACGAACAAATGTACTTTCACAGAAATATTATAAGACAAAGGTAGAGGCACGCGCTGATCACAGGCTTCGGCTGGCATTTTTCGAGGGCATTCCTACCCTTCTTCTCCGAAGTGAAGGCCTCGAATGGAGAGGTTTAGTGGTGGTCACCTTTCCTCATCAGCGGCATCCGGCGAAGCTTCTCAATGACGCCCCACTTAGTGAAAGGGCGTAAAAATAACAATTCACAAACCTATAGACTTGTCTCGGTTCTGATGTTACAGTAACCTAAAAAGTGAAGAGTTCAAACAAAAATATAGATTAATATGCACTGTTATATTTAAATTTAAATGGTCCTACGAGGTACAAAATGATAGTAATCGATCCTTTAAGCCAGGAAGTGAGGGGGGAGGGAATATGCATAACTTGCAAAATTCAAACCCTGAGTATCACTTTCAAAAACTTTGAACATTATTAGACTTAATTGCATGGCAGTTTAGGTGTAGTTTTTAACTTAAGATATTTAAACATAATTTTTGATCCTCTGACTTTCATGGTACAAACCAAACATGAACGAGAGATTATTTCTTCAGTGTGACTCTTACAGTCAAATTTTTATTTTTTTAAAACAGTAAATATTATTTAAAAAAGTGATTAAAAATTGCTTGATATTTCTACCAGTTTTCCTTCGGGTAGAGGCGGATTTCTTATACAGGTTCTCTAGGCTTTGTCTAGGGGCGTGTTTATTGTAACAATAAATCGTGAATTTAGTGTTTTTTCAACTCTTGTGATTTTTAAACACTATACTCAGAATAATCTATAGTTCGATAATAACTTTTATATGTAAATTTACAAACATATTTGGNAACATATTTGCGTTAAATTACAAACATATTGACATAATATATGTATTATAACTCGCAGCTAACTTTTTATCTTATCTAGGAACTTTTGCTGAAATTTTTGAATCCTCCTCTGCCTTAGGGCCCTTGATCGGAATTGATGGGATGGTCCCTTGCTTGCTTCCGGAGAGTAAATTAGTTTATTGTCCTCCACGTGGTCATAAGCAGTCTGTACTGTTTTTTGACAATAAATTTATTTATTTAAATTTATTTATTATTTATTAAAATAATGTCGTGAAAGTGAATAACAGGAGACTAGAAATTCTGTTCAAAGTACACAAAGGTACATCGTGGAAGCTCCGTTTTGGAGATAACGCACATAGCCTTATCACAGTTGAGAGCAGATTACAAACATCATAATTACAAATCATAAAAAACAAGATGCACGCTTTATAAGAAACATTTATGTTTTAAATATTATTGAAAGTATTATGGCAACAAACAGTGAGATAAATTATAGTTGGTATTATAAAAAACGATTTCATATTATTATATTCATTTTTAATATCCATACGCAAACTTTATTTTAAAAATAAAAACAGTTTTAAATTGGAGGACAATAAACTAATATACTCTCCGGAAGCAATCAATCGTCCTTCCCTTCAATACCGGTGAAGGGCTCGAAGGCAGAGGCGGATATAACATTTCAACACACCCCTAACAATAAAAATAGTTAGACACGTGTTATTGTATTAACATAATAGCGACAAATTTGCATTTAATAAAACAAAAAAAGTCATTTCACAAGTACGTATTATTATCATCAAACTATAGATCATTCGGAAAGTATTGTAGATAAATCGAAACTATTAAATAACCCTAGATTTTCGAATAATTATTTCAATAGACTCAGCCCCTAGGCAAGAGCCCAGCGAATCTTTATCAAAAAATCCGCCTCTACCCCAAGGAAAACCGGAGAAAAACCCGGGTCAGGATTGGTATAAGAGAAAAACAAGAGTCAGATTTCAATATGAAACATAAAAGAGAATAATAAAAACTCATTTTAAGTTCATGTAATGACATCAATTATTACGTTGACGTTATAGAAGAAAAATTAAAATTTGGAATGGAAGATTGTCGATCTCGTAATATCTTTATTTCTTTTGGGAGAAAATTATTTTGAAGAATTTCTTACACACAAATACCCACACACACACGGTCATCTTGTGCAAAGGATGGATGNTTATTTCTTTTGGGAGAAAATTATTTTGAAGAATTTCTTACACACAAATACCCACACACACACGGTCATCTTGTTCAAAGGATGGATGAAATGTTAGAACGGTGAATATTATAAAATACTACTAGGAACATTAAAATTTAGTATGATATTATAGACAATAAATTATTAAAATGTTCTTTATTTACTAACAGTCACTTCATTGTCAATGTCAATATCAATTTGTACATATTATATGTTATCTGGAATTGGATGGACGACGACAACGTTTGAAGGTCCAGATACGACTTCCTCTTCAGGCTTCAGTAAGTTTCTCTATAAAGACAATATATCTCTTATTCTTATACATCACATAATTTAATTTATAATGTTAGTCATTAATTAAATTACATTAAAGATATTTACAAAGCGTATCAAATACTCACAGTTTATTATGCAAGTAAAAAGTTTTCGTGAGAACACATCGTCAGTACTTTGAAATATCAGAATTTTTGAATCATTGTCAACAATTGTATAAAATAATCATTATCAGTAATATAACGATCCACGACCGTTTTTATGTTGTTGTTTTTTTGTCGACTGTTACGGTCAGAATGATACGAAAGCAATAAGTACCAATACAATATTATTAAAGTTTTTGGTCATCATTACCAACCTTATTACAAGTTTTTCAAATGATGAAAAACACTATCAAACACATGAGTGAATACATTATTTTCTAATCGATTGTTCATTGTATTATTTAATTTTATGTTGATGGATTCTGAAATGTACCTCTGGAAATAATTCTCTTCTGTGTCTATTATTTGAACTCTAGAAAAATCCATATTATGGTTCAATTTAACACAATGTTTTACTATACTACTTTTTTGGAACTCTTTGCCATTTTTTACAATTCTAATATGTTCTTGGATTCCAGTCTCAAGTTTTCTTTTAGTTTGTCCAATATAAACTAACTCACAGTTTTGACATCTAATTTTACAATTTTAATATGTTCTTGGATTCCAGTCTCAAGATTTCTTTTAGTTTGTCCAATATAAACTAACTCACAGTTTTGACATCTAATTTTATACACTATTCCAATATTTTTATCTACTACAAGTTTATCTTTATTATTCAAGGTTTTATAGATTATTCTAGTATTGATTTTGTCATAATTTTTCATAACATCTGATGCATTTTGAGAAATATAAGGTAAAATCAATTATTAGATATTTGAGCTGATTCAATTATTTCTTCCTTGTAATTCATAAATTTGTATATTTGTTTCATAATACATTTTTAGGGATAATTATTCTTCATTAATGTTCTTTTAATTTCAAAAATATTTTTTCTTAAGAATTTAGGATGAGAAATTTCATAATCTTTATGGAGTAGGCCCTTCACTTCACTAGTTTTGTGGTTAATATGATGGTTTGATCTAAAATCCAATAATTTATCGACACAACTATGTTTTTTTATTATCCTGAAGAGGAGGTCGTATGTGGACCTTGAAACTTTGTTGTCTATCCAATTCCAGATAATATATAATGTACAAATTGATATTGACGTTGACAATGAAGTGAATAGACAACATTTTAAAAATTTATTGTCTATAATAGCACACTAAATTTTAATTTTCCTTGTAGTAAAGTATTAAGACAATCAGAGAAAGGAAGTGTGTGTTTAAAAGAATATTATAAAAATTCGAGTCATTGTAACAAGAGGGATTTCATTAAAACAAGGGTGGCACTTCAGTAATTCATTATTGACGAATACCACCATTTTATAAATGCAGCAATAGAAGAGTTAAATATTTTATTTTCTGAAAAAAATTAACATTCTCACAAAAACAATACATTTCATTTGCAACATTTTGTATGTACGTATATATTTTAGTGACAAAAATTCAGTGAGGAGGAGCAGGAAGTATGGATTGCTTTATTGGATATTACTTGGCAATGATCATAGTGGAATGTTTTGTGAACTATTTTGAAAAGGCAGTTATATTGAATAAAACGAACTGAATTAAATATAGTATTCTTTTGGCATATAAAAATATATTTTATGGAAATGAGTGGTTACAGCATTTAATTTTTTCTCGCGCATACTGAAGAGTTTACTGCATCTTCATGACTAAATTCGCAAATATAATTTCAGCGAACACATCGTCACATTTGGTGGGGAATTGTCACCTATATTCACTGCGTTCGTGAAACGTTCCTGATGGAAATGTTGGATTTTCCTTGAGTGTATTCCTTTTTCCCCATGGCCCCAAGCGGCCATGTACAATTTTTAGTTGCGTGATTCGTCACATTCAAACTTTTCGCTTGCGAAAGATTTACAGAGTGGTGGATTGTTTCACAGTTCCATCAACTAGACTTCGTAAATCCAATATGGCCAGTTTTAAACAACTCTATTGCCATGCGTCCGACATTTTTTTTACCATGGAAACGTTAGGGGTTCTGGACAACCTCACACTTTGAACACATGACTACCAACAGCCCAAAATTCACAATAATTGAAGCCACTGACCTGACGACATGGTTTTGAGAAAATCCGAAATTAACAAAATTGTCCCCCCCCCCAAAGGGCGAAAGTAGACGATTGAAATGTTTACGCATTCCTTTCTCGAAGGCATCTTCTACTACATATTGCTACGTGACCTTCCTATACTTTTATATAAACGGTACTTTTGTACAAAGTACCGTTTTCTTCAATAGCTAAATGCATGATAATAATTATATACATTTTAATGGTTATGTAATTATAGAACAAGGAGCGAAACTACTAAGTATAGATTTTTTATAAAAAAGCAATTTATGTAGTATAGTAATGGGGTTGTTAGGATATCCATGGGGATTTAGTTCCCAAACATTATAATATACAAAATTTATGAGACCTATGGAAATCAATTCTCTTTCAGTGAGTTTTAGAAACACCTTCCCATTAATTTTGTTGAAAGTAATTTTAATTTTATTATTTTTTATCCACAGAACGTCTGATTATTAGTGATAACATCGGTACGTACCAAAGAGTAAACGAAGGAGCTGTAAATATTTTGTTAAGAAAGAGAGATATGCAAATAAAGTATCAGACAATTTTGAGAATCATCACTTGTATTCTACAACTTAAAGAAAAGCAGACATCAAAATGTTAGAATGTTTTCTTGTCCTATACGAGTAATCATATTTCCATGCTGTTTCAAAAATTTGGGTTCTTATAATTACTCAATTTGATATTTAAAAAAATAAATTAAAATAAAATAAAATTATGTGTTTGAAGCCACGTGTGGTCGGGCAATGAATCCATAATGAATGTAATTCTTATTTTCACATCTTCATTTAATATAATTTCTTTATATATTTATTAAATGACATATATTATTTTCAACACAAACATATACGTAGAAAATGTTCCTCAATATTTCCTTCGTGTTACCGAATACGAACAGATCTGTAAGTTGGATGAAAAATGAAAATCCAACATATGAAGGAGATCTTCATTATCTTCTTTCCTAAAAATTATTTCCAAGTAAATTTGCAAGTAAATTTAAACACCTCTCTGGTAATTTCCTTTTTGTAGTTTTCTCCATTAAACTTGTTTCATTTGTAATCCTAATTTCTAGAAAGTAATAATGAGAGATTTGGATGATACTTTCACGTATAGTTCTTATCACCAATATCACTTTAATACCAGTATTGCAATGTGATCTGGTTGGTTTATTTGTAAAATTGATATGGACGAGACATAAAATACGAATTTTCGACGGTATTACATGGATTTCAGGAGTGTTTCATGTAGCTCAACCTCATCCTATTCTTAAGCCAATGCACACTTGTTTTGAATTTGCCCTCGGTAAAAAGAGTACTCTTTCAATTTTCCCAATTTGAAACACGTCAAAAATTACAGATTGTTGTAGTTTTTGTTTGAGGAAAGGTAATTATTCACTCGCCCTAAAAAGGAACTCAGTGGGATCCCCTTGTTATTTTCCTTCGCAATTCCGAGTCATCGTCGAAAGAGAATTGGCTACGGACGAATTCGTTCGTTTCAATGATTTATGCCATCATCGCTTATCGGATAAAGTCGTTTAAGCCGAAACACGGACATTACTTCATCGCCGACTCATTACATGTGAGTACGCGGCACGTCGCAAATCCTGCACCGGGTTGTTTGGGACTGAACGCTTCGGGAGGAGTGCGGGCTTTGGTGCGGAACAGCGGCCGCCGTATCTCTGACCCATCGCCGAGCAATCCACCAGCGGTCCCGCGGCTCAATAACTGTAATTCGGGGCGCGTCGCCGAGGGTGGCTCTGTGATTCGGGGGTGGGTCACCGTCCGCCGACTTTCCCTCCCTCCCTTATTACCTTATTAGACTTTCTCTCTCCCCACCCCCTCCTCCCAAGATCCTGTTCCTCCCCTTCGGTAATGACCAGTTCTCTTTCGGGCGCGTCTTCTCTTTTTGAGTCGGTTGCCGAATTAACATGTCAAACATACATCTCACTCGAGGCTCGGGTCTGCCTTGCGGGCACGGTCTCGTATTCTCTTTGTCGAAAACATCGTCTCGTTGTGGAAGGCCTCCTGGGACTGGTCTTGCGGTAGTTATGGTGATTGATTCTGAACCAGATCCGAGGAGGATTAACTTGCAGTCATGCATGAGAAAAATCGATCAGGGAGAGCAATAGATCATTCTTTAAATGTTTTTGATGCTTGCATAAATTGTGGCGCTACATCGATCCGTTTGATTCATTCCTTACAGCGCTGTATTTTTACGTGTATTAACATGATTGTTCCATTTCACGAACAATTTATTGTTAGTATTTTCGTAGACTTGATCTGTGGAACACTTCATGGTAGATAAACTGACGAATCTCAAGAAAATTATTCTACTATTTACCTCCATTTTTAAATCTAGGATAGTTAAATATAAATCATACGAGCATGCGATGTTTATTGTGAATTTTCCGTCCTTCAACGTTTCGAATAATTGTAGGCGTCTTCATCAGGGGAAACAATTAGATAAAATAAGTATAGAAAAAATAACAAAGCTTGACTGTATCGCATGTAGTCGTATTTTCTCATGCCGACTTCAAATTCTGTCCGTGTTCATTTCCTCGTTAAATAATCCATTATCTGGTGAACGTAGCCAGTTAACATTCACTTACTCTTACTGCAAATGAATACGTGTGTCTTCTGGAAGGAAGATACCCAGTATGGTATCTTCATTCGCCGGAGGCTCCATGTCGACGGGACCTGAACATAACTCAGAGGAATCACCTGCTTCTTTTTACCGCGCTGGAGGACGATTACGTGAACAAATTCCCGGGTGGACGGGAAACTATTAACGAATCCGGTGGGACACGTCGCGGAAGGCCACTTAACATTCACCTGCGCCTCTTCGGTAGTCGAAGCAGCAATTTATGTCGCTGTGTTCGTTTTCGTCCGGGCATCGGCGTTGACACGTACCATCTCCTCTGTTATGGACAAATAAATAAACAATTTTCCGTCCAAAGGGGGTCAAAGACTGAGCACGTACATACTCGTAGGATATTAAGATACTTTTCACGAATCACTTACGTAATTTACTTATTTGAACTATGTACTCAATGGAATCTTATTAGTGGTTCCGCGGAAACGTTTTAAATATTGATGTATTTTACCGCACATTATTGTTAACAATAATAATAAATTTATTGTCAAAAAACAGTACAAACTGCGTATGACCACGTGGAGGAAAAAAACAACAACAAATTTACTTTCCGGAAGCAAGCAATTCCGATCAAGGGACCATCCCATCAATTCCGATCAAGGGCCCTAAGGCAGAGGCGGATTCAAAAATTTCAGCAAATATTCCTAGATAAGATAAAAAGTTAGCTGCGAGTTATAATACTAATAGAATGTCAATGTTTGTAATTTAACGCAAAAAAATTACATGTACAAATTATTATGAACTATAGATTATTCTGAGTGTAGTGTTTAAATATCATAAGAATTGAAATAACACGATTTATTATTACAATAAACATGACCCTAGACAAAACCTAGAGAACCTGTATACGAAATCCGCCTCTACCCGAAGGAAAACCGGAGCAAACCGGAGTTATATTTGAGTATTGGCGAGATTCATCATTAGTAATAAGTCTATACGATATCTTTACTCTCAATAACAATAAACTTACTCTGAATCTGATGATGAACCTACAATTGTTAGAAAGTTTGACAAGTTGTTAATCCTGCAGGAGAAACTGAAAAACATCAAGGGCTCCCGCAGAAATTTTTCCAGGGTGGGGCGAGACATCGTGCCTTTAAAAGGAGTGTACCCGGAAAAGGGAAAGACATTTCCGTAAACTGAGTCATCACGAGTGCATTCTGTAGTATCTGAATAAATAAGCGTTTGCCAAGAATCTTCATTGTTAATTTATTTAACGCCAGAAAACCATATTTTTAACGCGGCAATATTACTCGTAGATTACATACTTAAAATCATTGCATAACATCTGATGCAAGAATTATTTTTTAGTGACGCAAGTTGATTTAAACTTAATGAAGCAAATAGTACAAATTTGAATATAATTTTACTTAAGTAATGTTTCTTTTCTATTGTTTTTCGTAGATATCTACGGCGCCATTTTCATTAAGATCCACCTTTTCTAATGAGAGGGTGAGGCAACAGGTCCCTCAGCCTCCCACTCCCAGTGGACGTAACAGTATATTTGAGTGATCAAGAAGCAACTTCATTGACTTAAATGTTTCCAATCCCTGAAAATAATATTAAGTAAAATTACATTAAGTTTGGATCTTAAGTATTATTATAGTTTACTCTGGGACTGGACGATCGTTTTCTATTTCAGAATCCTCATTGCTAATAACGGGTCACAAGAGTCAGTTGCACAACGCAAAGAAACAGTTCTTTTCAACACGTTTAAAGCTGGACACGATATTCGAAGTAAATTAAAATTTTACTAATATTAAAAAAAGAACTTGTAATGGAAATTGACTACACGATTTTCAAAAGAACTTCCATTACTTCACATTAAAAATTCCAGTAATATTTCTATCAGTACACCCGCAGATTTGCTTATTAAACTGCTTAGATTAGTGTTAATAAATGATAAGTGAATGCTGACAGCACTTTAACTATTATACCTGATTCTGTTAGTCGAATTATTTAAAATTATTTCGTTTTACTTAAATTACTTCGTATGTTAGTTTTAAGAACAATAGTAACTTTTAATGAAACTTTGATTTGTAACAAAAAGTTATTTTGGTAAGGAAGTTGGCTGCTTGCGAACGGAGTCTAGGGAGTTTACAGTTCACAAAATTCTTTGTCGGCAGAACAACCTTAAACGGAGGTTTCCAGCTATATATGATAGCATGGTGGTAATGTGACCTAATGACTATTTTAGGGACTGATTTGAGTTGAAGTATTTTTATTACCTGACTGAATACTGCTGTATGTGTGATGTATCAGCAACCAGGAACGTCTTTTAATTTTTCATTTGTTTGTTTCTGGTGTTAGCGGAAAGTGATATTTTTTAATAAAATAAAAATTATCAACACGAGTAGTAATAGCTTTATAGTCGTGACTGTAACTTAACAGATGAAATTAAATCTCATTGTTTCTCTATGATCACTTTAGATCTTACAAATACACTCAGAACAAATTTTTTCTGTATTTAACACAATGAGATCCTAGGATTAGCGTAAATCTTATTCGGTAGCATAACAAAATTTTAAAAAATTAATATTCAACATGGAAGAGTACATACTGCAGTTGCATTGGGGGGAAAGTTTTGGTTAGAGTGCAGTTTCTGGTTTAAAATACATGTTCGTAAATCTTATTGACAAATTCTAAGATACATCCGCTACAACGATTATTTCCGATTGTATTTTCAGTAAAATATTCGGCTACATTTGTTGGAGACAAATTGTAATTAATGTTACGTTGATTTCTGATAGAAGTTTCAGCTGTAGTAACTTAAATTACAGCTCCAAATATATGTTTCTTTACATATAACATTCACAATCAAAATTAATATTTAATTTTTAACATTGTTCTCACTCATCCCCCCCACCAAAAAAAAAAGAGAAAAGAAAATTGTTTCTTTTAGATATTCCAGGTTTTTCCATTATTTTTTTAGGTATAGGAGGAGTTTTTGAAGGAGAGAAAAAGTGACCAATTTTGCCAATTAAATGAATAATAAGTTAATTATTTTTAAATTTTATGTAACTACTGCCACTAATTGGATCTCATAATTTAGGATAATCAAGAAGTTATCTTTTTCCCGCATGTTGAACAGGAGATTGTGAAGATATTTTACAATTAATGATTTGATGGGAGCCTAATTTACTACAAGAAGATATGCACCAAAGAAAACAACAAAGTGCGGATCACTTTATTCTGTCTGTACTTGCATTTCTGTGAAACTTGTTCAGTGAGAAATCTTTCGTAGCAAAAACATCACCTTTTGGAGTATAGTTTCGAATGTGGTATAATATCAATAATAGTTATAAAAATACAGCAAGCTAGCATTCCAAATCCAAAATTTATTTCAACGATAACGCTCTCTCGTATTCGTAAGTTAACTAAACGAAGTTGTAGTGAAAGCAACCTTTCTCATAACATTCAATATCACCGTAGCCTTTAGTTGCTCAGCCGTACTATCATACGTGTCACAAATTTAATAGAGAAAAAGTTAATTTTGCTAACAACTATTAAATTTGCGTTACATTTCTTTACAATCAAGAAAAAGCTATTCAGCGAAAACAGTTGCAGAAATGGAGAATTCGAGTCAAGCTAGAGGCTATTTTTAAAAAAATGTTGCTTTCATTTAAAGGTTAATAAATTACTTGCATTTTTAATACACAATAATTCATGAATTACTGTTATAAAGGCAAATTTTAGATATAACTAGAATATATAACATTATTGAAAGTTTCATGAATATATGTTTGACTAGTACGTTCATTCCACCGTAAAGCTTGTCTATGTGCTGCGGACAGATGAGAGATCGAAATGTGTGCGATTATCGTAAGAGGTAACCAACTTCTCAGTATTGGTTGAAATAACATAATAATATGGCAAATATTTCTTTTTTTTGTCTTAACAAAACCCGACTACGCTGTAGGCCAGTTACCCAATAAACAGAGGATCCAATTTATTCACTGTCATAGTAGTCATTCATTGTATTCATTATGTCAAAATATAACCGATGTTTCTCTTCGAAATGTGGTATTATCGTTCAACCTAAAGGTCTAATGTACACTGGAATTCTTTTGGACAAAACACAGTTGCATGAAATTTGTCCTCTTGATTAGGAAATTGCTGTTGAACGAAATTAGACTCCTTGATCTTCTTTGTTTACGAGAACATTCAAAGAGAGAGAACTCCTAGTCTTAAAATAGCTCGTAGCTCGAGCATTAAGACTCGTAGCAAAAAATCAGTTTTTTAGTCGGACTTTTCGCCAAATTAAAATCTAAAATTTTGTCCTTATACTTTTTAATTTGTTCAAAATTTACGTTATTATTTTTTAACACAAAAGAGATAAATAATATTTTACAGAATTACACAAATAAAACAATCATGAAAAGTATCCGAAATTTCCGACAAGATCTTCCCCCTATCTTGGTGTCAGCCTGAAAACATTAAAACTATTTCTCTCTAACTAATATTATCTTTCCATAGGTTATACATACTTTTTCCATTTGGTTTCGTTAAATCTTTTATTAAATTGTTTCTATTCTATGATCATTTTTTCATGCGCTCGCGAGTGTAACCATGAAGCTTTTTTCTTGTTTCGATGTACGGTACCAGTATTTCTTTGGTGAATTGAAAACAGAAATTTTCGAAGTTGATCAAAACATCAAGTGAGAAACGTGTTTCTTGAACTAGTCATGGAGAGTAAAAAACTTTCCAATCAATTAACCGAAAAATGTATAGTGAAATTGATATATTGGCTGTCACCTAAATTATTGGTGAATTCTCAGATTTTTTTGTCAACGCTTATCACAATGCCGCATGGAATTACAAATTATATATTCCATTTCTCCTTTTCCTTTAAATAATAATGTTGATGTGTTTTTACTAGTGATGAAATTTTAGGTGAAGCCTATGTTTTCAAACCAAATATATCACAAAGAAGCTTGTTATGTTTAATACCACATTATGAATGATCGACGTAAATAATTATAGTAATGGCGTATGATTTAAAATAGTATAAAGTGATACAGTAAAAGTCTTAACCTTTTGTAACATGATGTGAATGAATACTTCCTACAATTCATTATCTTAATAACTTAGCATAACTGTATTATTTGCAAATAGTTCAGTTTATTTTTAAATTTGAAATAATTTTAAATTATTTTTAAATTTGAAGTAAGCAGAATTCAGGGTTTTTCTTCTTCATCGAACAAAAAGCGACTCGAGTAATCGATTTTGAAATGTCAGATTCGTCAAACAATAAACGAAACAAAATATTTCAAAAAGAAATAATTTAAATTATTTTGTACCGGACAAAACATATTTATGGTAGGTAAAATCTGACGAAGAAATAAAAAAGTGTCATGACATTTCTTGGAATATCACAATTCACTTACTGGGTTTTCTTTCTTCAGATTGAATTAACTTATCGTGTAAGAGGTTGGATACTTGAATATTCACGACCGCATTCTGCTGATCTTTTGTGTCTGCTTCTACCCCTCACAACCACCGCCGTTCCTCAATCGCCACCATCTTCTTCTTTCGTTCTCATCCATATCGCTTCCGCCGTGTCAGTCGTCATCCAAACGATGAACCCTACAGAACCTTGTGAACGACTCTGTATGATGAAGCTATCGCACTTTTTGTGCCTTCAAAATAAGACGTAGCTCCCTCGCATGGCACTCTGCCCCCCAGTGCCCCCCTGGCCACTCGTCGCAGTCATCGCCTCGGGAGTTGACGGAGCGCGATGGCATCTCCATGAACCAGAACTAATGTGTGGTCTCGTGCTCAGGAAAACTGATACATCAGCAAAAACAAATTCTGTTCCTCATGAAAATTGCCCTTTTGAAAGAGAGCTCGACGCTCCCGTACGTAGCCTCCGCCGAGGTATTTCTAAGTAGCGTATCTGATCGGAGAAGAGGGGATTCAATATTGACGACCGGCCACGAAGCGAGATCCTATTGATAGATGGTTTGGGAAACGAGCGACGCTGTCTTTGTGTGTGTGTGTGACTCTACCTCTTTGCCGTGATTTATGCCGCGTTCCGCTCAAGTCTCCGTCAGCTTCCCGGATCCAGAGACCCGACGAAGGACGCCAGAACGGGCAAGGGAGTCTGATTAAGTTGTCTTTTCCTCTCGACGAAGGTCTTGAGACCATCGCTTTTTGTTACAACATTCGAATTGACGTAAACTGCGTAATTGACGTCGTTTCAAATTGGGGGATTAAGTTGCTGGCGGTTGTTCTCAAAGTACAATATGCCGCCGCCTAAACGACCCCTTCCCCCCTATTTATTTCGAATTGTATGGATGTAGTTGCGGCTACTAATGGACGTCGCTTCTTTCGGTCGTGCAGTGGAGTGTTACAAGAGAGGTGTCGGCAGGGTTCAGCGTTTTGTGGTGATGCATTGACAAGAGATTGCGGTTTGGGTGATTGCGAATGCATTGCACGTCTTCTGGAATCATGCTTCACTGCAAATGGAGGATCTAATCATTATTTTTGTTAACTAGGTTTTGGTTCATTTAAACAACCGATCAGATTCGTGTTGCACTTCCAGTAGTTGGTATTAATTTATGTAGCAAAAACTAGTGATTTAGTGTTATAAATTGAAGAAGTCGATATCATAAAAAATTGAGCACTTCTGTGAAAGTTGTATGAAAGAAAAGCTTCATTTCATTCTTTTAACTGAGATTATTGGATTACAGTCTTTCATAAACTTAATAAATTCTTTATGATGCATATTTTTGAAGTTTCTGTAACATAATAGGTGTAATTTTTTCTTAATAAAAAGTATTTTTTAAGAAATACGTGGTCGAAAAAAATATCAATAAATTATATCTCAATAAAGATGTATTCTAAATTTTATTTTGTATTTTTATATTTTTGATAAACATCCTTGTATTCAGAATATTTACTGAAGTAGATTTAACGAAATTTATATGTGTTAATGAATTAACTATATTAATTAAGCATTTTAAGCGAATTTTCATTTTATTCTATACTGAATGAGTAGTACTGGTTCTTAGACCATAGCAACATGGAGAGAGATAGTTGGTTTTGATCTCAATTGTACACTCAGACAAGAAAATGGAGTGTTTTAGGAGTTGTGGATACCTTCTTGACCGTTGCATAGGAAATGCATTACATTGCTGCGTATGTGGACAGATTGTAATTCAGTACACTTTTCATGCGATATGAATAACGCCGACAATATTTCCCCTAACAAACAATTTATCCATATTTCTTATAATCCTCTTCTCATTGATCCTTCGAAAAAAACCTTATTTAATTCAATTTTCGATTATATAACGACTTAACATTAGTGGCGTGTCTCGGCATGTATGAGACGATAATCGCCCTGATCATTTATAAATTCGCTTTTTTGGGAACTCCGAGTCCTGTACAATTCACTCTTCTCCCAATATGATTAAATTCGTGAGGAAGGATGCCAATGAACAATTACAGTTAGAACGTTTTATCGTCATAATGAACCTAGCGACTCCATTGTCTATTCAGGTGAGACAACATGAACGAGAAAAAAAAACATTTCATGTTCTGTTCGACACACTGCGTGACATGAAGTAATGACACGTGTGGTGCGTGCTTTATAAAGGCGTGTCCTCGGAGAATTTCGCTTTGGCGCTACACAAACGGATGTTGTGGGAGGATTCTACGTCGTTTTGAGATTCAAAGCGTGGGGAAACTGTGATTTTGGATTAATTGTTGAAAGAAAACCAAGAAATATCAACACTGTCAACATGATGAAAATGACGACTGAAAGGGATCCGAAGCCGGAACCTGCAGCACCGACCGAAAATGTAGGTTTAGCGCACATCGTCCCGGTCATCCCGGGTTCGAGTTTCAACTAGTCCTTATTTTAACCTGTCTGAAAGTATTACATTTCCTCAACCTAAAGTTACACAAATGCGAATACTTGTAAAGGAATCACAGCAATTTGTTTAGTTTTTGTCTTCATTCTAATGGATAACTGATACGAGAATTATTGTTATAATTTTTCTTTTAAATGTTTCAATAATCAATTTAATTTCATTTATATTTTTAAAGAAATATTCAGAAGTGAATGTTTAATTCCATTACTATCGTATAATATTAGATAAATTGAAAAAAAAAATCCTTTCCAATATTGAATCTGACGTTCACTATAAAACACAAATCAAAATCATTAAATACATTTTAACGTCACTCCAATTATTGTGATTTTAGTCCGAAGTGAAGGCAGACTTTGTTATCTAAAACTTACTGCAATTTGAAATGCTAGATCTAATTTTTTTCATATCCGACTCCCAACTAACTTCTCATATATTTTCATAATTATGGAAAATCCCTATTTTGCTAAAATAAAGGTTAGGATTTACAGATTTATATTGTTAACATTCGATAAATTAATTGGTTTTGTTGTCACCGTAACATTGCCATTAATACTTGTACTCATTTGTTGGTATTCACTTGAACAAATTAGCACTTACTTAATAGCAATTACTAATTAGCACATCTTAAAGTTTTGTTGCAATGGAAATTTATGAGATTTCTTGACCCCCTGAGCTACTTTAACTCTTTGCGGAAACATTTTTTTTTCGAATTTATAAATAGGAGTCTAACTGTAAACACTATTGGTTCATTGCTCAAAAGTTCACTAGAATTGAAATTTTCGGTGTTAAACACAATTTAACAACAACAAGATTATGATGAATATTTATCTGATGGGTTGCAACACCTTTAAAATCTGATTACAGTCACACTAATATGTTAAATGCAAGGATTTAACGGGGAAATATATGAGAGGTTCGTTTACTCTATGTTCTACATTATTGTTACGTTATTAAGCTATTTGACTTCTTAAGAGAATACTTTTACATTATTGAAGGTTGCAAGGGTAAACATGTAAACTACTTAAGGTTAATAAAATTGTATTCCTTGAAAAGGATGGGGCTTATGTTTATTGAAAGAAATGTTTATTTTAGTTCCTAATTCTTCTCTTGTATTATTTTCCATTTATTCTTGCTTTAAAAACGTAACAGAATAAAGGAGTAATCGGTATTATGTGCAATTTTGTTCAAGGGTTTTGCCATGAGTACTTTTAATATTTTAATGTACTCCTTTTAATATTATATTTTAATATAATACTTTTAATATACTCCTAATATTAGCATACAAATGCAAATACCTGCATTGGAAGTTAATCTAAGATTCTAAGCGTATTTGAATTACTGAAGGAAGAAAAATTCTTGTAAATCAAAGTATTAAATTCAAAGCATGATTTAATTACAAGATATTAAAAGTTATTTTCTTTTAATATTTAGAGATGAATGCTTACTTGCAAGTTAGGAGGTATCGAAAATTTATAATATTGTCTAGAACGAACAATATATGCCAGTATGATACAAGTATTTTAAATATTTACTTGTCACAAAAATTTACTCATTTTTTCGTTACAGTACTATACCAGTTCATTGAGAGTGACCATCGCCAAGATAAGCGTGCTGATAAGGGAGATATCTATCAATCAAACAGAGTGAATCGACTGGGATGAGACCAAATCAAACTCTAGGNCAATCAAACAGAGTGAATCGACTGGGATGAGACCAAATCAAACTCTAGGTTACGTTGGCTTATTTTAATTATCTTCTAAATAATTAACAAAAAATATTTAATGTGTAGTTTCGTTTAAGTTTCGATTTATGTTGATAAATACTTCAATAGCTATTTTTTAACCACTATGAACTCTTGATCACCCCTCAGAGTATTATGTGTATTTTCGTATTCCCAAGAACGCAAAAATCTGAAAATGACCTCTCAATTTTCCTCACCATGAAAATTGAGTGAACAGAAGTATTTTCAAGTTAACGAATATATTTGTCGATTTGCCTTTTCCCTTTCCTTTCTTTTTCACTTAGAAATGCTGCAGGTACACGTTTGTTGTTTCCGCTCGAAATCTCATTGACTTTTTTAACAAGCTCCTCGACGGTCGTTTTTTTCCCTCTCCCGTTTCCTACTTTTGGCACTATGCTGTGAGAATAACGATGGAGTACGTGCCGAAACGAAACTACAGAACGGAAGGGCAATAAGAAACACTCGCCGTATTCCGCCCCAAAAACCTATCGCGTTATCGAGGCATCAGCCCATCAACCACGCAGCTTGCTTAATAGAGTCATTGACGTGTCGCGTGCGACTGCTGCCTCTCGACGCTATTGTGTTTCCCACGTTTCTTGATGCAGCTCTGGGCAGGGGTTGGAAACCTGTCAACTTTGGGTATGGACTAGCAAGGGTTTGAATTGAAATTTTGCATAATTCTTGAGAGACTTGGAACGGCTTAATATGATCATACTGTTGCTTATGGAGAGAGGAATGTCGAGCGATTGTGTAGTGGGTTTTATAGACTGCATATAATTAAATAGACCCCAGAGTTAGTAGTTTTGTATAGGGAATAGTTTTAAAAGAGTTCTGACCCACGGCATAGTACAATGTTCTACGCGTGATTTTGAAAGTAAATTATATTATCTTAGGAATTATATTGTATCACATATCAATTATTCTCAACACAAGTTTATTTTAATTTCCTAATAGTTTGCACAATTTGAACTACTTTTACCATTTTTTGTTATTTTTAAAGTTTGATACGTTTCATATCATGTAAACAATTTGAAAAAGTTAAGTTTTATTAAAGGAAAATTTTGTGTACTTGAAGATTTTCCAAAATAAAACGATCCCCTTTTTGCTTTTTTATAATTAAGGAGTCATAATTCCAAAATGCTACGAAAGTTAATTTCCAAATCTCTTTTCGAGATGATTTCAATCAGTCCTCGATCAACTTTCTACAACGCTGGTGAGTGACTGTTGCCCTCTGCATTTGCAAGGCAGAGAAAGCTTTTTTAAGAAAAGAAAAAAATTGTAATCATCCGAAAAAATATTTGAACATACAAATTAAGAGATTAATAGTGAATGATTCACAAATATCTTTCCACTTACATCAGTGCATGTTTATAGGATCTAGAACTGTCAAAAATAGAACTGAGTAGAGGCTTCCAGAAAGAAATTTCACATTATATTATAAACGAGAATGTTATTGAAGCCTCTTATGCCTGAGGAAATAAAAGCTGTATTTATTATATGTGTTCATCTTGGGTTAATGACATAGTGAGTGAATTTACCCAATAAAAGTTGCGTTCTTGAACACATGATATATGCTAGGTTAACCCGAGTGATTAAATCGCAGGGAAAATTGAATTTAAGATGTATTATGTATGAAAATTACAATGTTTTCTTTATGTGGTCAGACTATTTTTTAACTGAATAATATGGAATACTTTCCCTCATATCTTCAGTTGTAGGCAAGTTTCTTTCCGTTTCATTAACAAAATAGACACAACATCAGAACAGTTATGAATAGTACGTAACCATTATGAATATTTGTTTAAATATAACACATGATATTAAACAATGGGTATTTACTAATTCACGTACAATCCCATAGGATTTTGTTTATTACTTAGCCGACGCTATCTTTCGTCAGGACTCAAGAAGTCACGTAACGTTCTTTTCAAATGACTCAAGGAGTGTCTTTTCGGGGATGTAATTTTTAAATTCCATTATCTTGGAGAGAAAATGGTGAAAGATGAAATAATATAAAATTTCAAACACATTTTTTATTTAATTATGTTATGTTAAATGAAAATACGTGACGGGACCGAGATTCGAACTCAGGACCTTCAGTATAACGCGCTGTTAACGCTTACCAACTGCACCACCCCATTTGCTTCTGGGGCCAGTCTACCATTGACATTCAACTTGCGAGAACCACAGACTTCCGAGGTGATATCATAGAGATTAGAATCCTCATATGAGGTAACTCACTTGTGAAGTACTTGATTGTGGATCGGTGTTTTCCAGTTCTAGAGTTCACAAACTACAGAAATTTCTTATGTACGATACTTCATTTGTACGGTTGTGCAGGAAAGAACCGAACAAATTACGGGGCGTATTAATGTATATGATGATACTTCAGGGCTTGGTCGATTAAAGAAAGAACTATTTGTCGTTTAATTGACTTAACGATGGCCGATTAACCGTTTAGATGATTAAATGTCATGAGATATTTGATTTAATCGACCCGACCTTAATTCAAGATTAATTCTGTGTATAAATTTTTTTATTAACTGTGTAATTGTTCTTACTATAGGCTAAAACTCGTGACATTTTGTTTGGTTCCTCCTACCGTCAATCCTACAACTGAGAGAACAAGTTTGAATGTGAGATCCATAGTCAGAGTAGAGAAAGGATTTCTCCAAACCCTTGAATGTGATCCCCAACCTCCGGATGTCTCACGTCAACCTTGAGATGTAAATATAAGGTTAGGATGTCTTATCCAAATGTTAGGACAAATCCTTCCATCTGAATATGCATTGGATGTGCGATCACATCTATAGCGTTTTTCCCGTGTGACAATGGAAAATGAGCTTAATGGAGTTCCTGATTGAAACGTTGAGCCCAACACCCTTCTGCATTTTGTACAGCCCTGCCTTAATGGCTGAAGGCGCGAAATCGTAGCGCCGGCGTAGCACCGTGAGTGGCAGCGTCGTCGTCGTCGCCGTCGCGTCTCGTGTCTGCTACGCGTTTCCCGTGCGCTCAGGGGCGTGTTTTTGTTCGCTTGCACGCTGCAGGACACAGAAAGAGGGTGGACGCGCGTGGCCACGCTGCGGGGCGCTGCCGTGACGACGAGACTCCGAAATAGAATTTGGGGAGTAGAGGTCTTTGAGGAAGAAATAGAAATAGTGTCTTAATGAACGAAATGGATCATTTGGCAAAACAAAATAAGTTGACATTTATCAAGAGTAGGGTTTCAAAAAATTAAGGAATTTCATTTTTTTTAATATTATGAAAATCCAGTTTAAATATTTCATGCATTAAAAAGGAACGTAATTTGTAAATAAAAATTAACTTGAATAATCACTTGAACGTAAAGGATATTCGTGTTTGAAATCCATGAATATTTCACTATCATGTAATAAAAAATAATTCGATTCTAAAATGTATTCGAAATCTAACACTAAGTACACCTCTTCAGTAATTCAAATTTCCACGAATTATCTACATAATCTATACGCTGATGATTAGTGAATGAAATTTCATAACTAAACGAAACTGGGATACGTATTTCCAAATATTCATATTTTCTAAGAGTTCCTCGGATAAAAAATTTATTTTCGAATGATGTGTGTTTGGTACTCAAAACTCCGTGGTCGTAAGTGATTGAAAACGTTCTCTGATTGGCTGTTCCAACGCTTCTATTCTTCTTACATTCAGTTCCACGACATCAACGAGATAAAAATGTCAGATTTCTTAAAAGAATCGTATGAGATGCAGTAAGTGAAGGATTGAGCCAAATGGAAAGACCTAATTTCATTTGAGTAGCAACTGGATTGTGGTCGCAAAAACACTTAAAGTATTACAGAACAGTTTACTAATACAACTAAGATCATAACTCTGAAGACGAACACTTAAACTCGAAGGAAAATGTGGTCATTAAAGGAGATTATTTCTGTAGTGCCAAAATTTTCAACAATCTTCATCAAAGGAGATCAAACTGGAAGAAAATAACTCAATTTCGATGTTTAAAATAAATGATGATTTTTATTTCTTTAAACAGATTGAAAGTACAAACACGGTTTTAGGTTCTTCAAAGAAATTAAATATTAACGTACTTTTTAATTATTTTTGTTTGGTAAATGTATCTGAATACGATACACATTTAGGATCTATTTTTCAAAACGATCTCAATTTTTACCTAGTAATTCCGTTTCCACGTAGCACTAAAGTTTCACTTTAAATAATCATGCATTTAAAACAACGATAAAAGTATTCTAAGATCAAAACAAAAATATATTTGTACAACATTTGAAAATTTTTAACATTGGATGTAATTTTGGACATAAAATGAAGAGACTGTTTCCTTGATGCTGGAGGACTGTTCGTCTAAAATAACCGAGATGAAACCTGGAAGTATTAAGAGGCCACGACCATGAGCATATGGATAGAAGAAAAGGGAACAGTGGTTGTGTGGGTGGCAGTGCTGTGGTATGAGAAGGAAGGTGAAGCCGAGAGTGAGAGAGAGAGAGAGAGTGGTTGGCCAGTCGACCCTGCATCGTCGGCCACAGGGCGAAAGATCTGTATCATGGAGGAAGTCAGTCGGCGACCGCAGCGCGGCACAGCGCCCACTCCGGGCGTCAATTGAGGCGTTATTGTATAATGGCCGGATCGGGGCGAGGTCCGGACGACCGCGGCCCACCCTGATGTCTCAATCTCACGCGGCCCTACAACACACAGTGGGACCAAACTCCAAAAAATCTGAACTAAACGTTTCAAATCTTTCAATACTCAGCATTACGAAAAAGATTACTGATCTGGTGGCTGAGTTGGTTTGAGGCTGAGGATTTGAGTTTGAAGCCTGGATATAGGTATTTTCATCTTTTGTTCTACACGTAGAAAGCAATGGGAAACCATCATAACCACGTCATAAGTGCGTATGGGATTGTCCAACCACAACTCGAGATGGTGCAAATCAATGTTCGTTCTGCCAACTTATGAAGAATTTTTGGACCGAAAAGTGGCACAACTTGTTAGTTTGCTAGATTTGTATGGATCCCAAGTTTTATACTTACGTGTAGTGGAAGGATGTGGAAGAATTTCGAAACTTTGAGAAAACATACTTTTCAAATATATTCTTTCATATTAGGTCTGCAAAATACACTACTCAATTTTGAGAAGAATAAAAAAAGAAATTTTCTGCTCCTTCCAGTAACAATTACGAGTAAAACTAAGTAGCCTATTTCATGATTTTTATAGATAAATAATGAAAGGGAACGCTTCACTGGACTGAGCTTCCATTTACAGAGGTTTACAAATTATGATTTATAATTCAATTGAAACATTCTTTTTATTCATCTTACTCAATCTAACTTTTGAAAATTTTAATATAACATAGGGTACTAAATTTGAAATTTTTTACACATATCGCAAGCAGGTTGCATTCTGAGGTTGTTGCAGAAAGGGGCTGCGAATAGGAAGGAGAAAGGAATGAAAAATGAAGAAGGAGAATAAAGGATGAAGAGCGCGATAAAGATCAATAGAGAGAGGTGATTTAAAGACCAGAATATTTTTCTTTATTCTATGGTCATTAAAAACAATATTATGAGGTTATAAGTTAAGGACTAAGCATATATTCTATTTCCAGTCACAATCCGCTATGAATTCACAAAACTTTTGTATGTGTTGATTATTGAACAGAAATTCACTTCTTCAAACCCGAGCAAATGTTAAGTGCCCTGAGTAGATTATTTTAATTGAAAGGAAGAGCACTCCGCTACTTGCAAAACAGAATTGCGCATTTGTCCAGAATGGTGTCTTTTTCAGTATCCTGCAATTGCTCCATTGCTGGAAAATTTCTACTTGATTTTCTCGACTGAGTAGGTATTGAATCTGTTTCGGTATTGAACCTGCGACCCAGGTCCAAGCTATCAAGCCAGCAAAATTCTGCTGAAAGGGTGTCGTATATATTCTATTTTATGAGTATAATTGTAAAACCAAACTATTTCATTCTACGGCTCTACAGCTCAGAGAATCATGCAAACCCAACATTGACTGTTAATTTATATAACTCAACCCAAAATGGTAGACGTTATTGCATAGACGAGAATATTCTTGAAACTGACAGATCCTTTGGTAATTTTCGTAATTCATGTTGAAGCACGTACTAGTAACTAAATTTTCTGTGGTAGAGTCTTTGACTTGTACGATGACATGCGACCCTTGTTAACGTGACTGTTCAGCACGTTCATGCGGTTATTTAACAGCGTCTCGTATGTCTCTGCACGTTCACTAATATAAGTATCCATGTACGTGAACATCCATCTCATCACAGTCTCAAACACACAAAAAATTGTTAACGTAGGTGAGTTTACGTTGTCCGGAGATCGTCAACAACGCTGAAAAGGAAGATCATTTCCCCAGTTCGAATAACGAGTGAAGAATAGTTCTGGTGAATCATCTTTTGGTACATGAGCGTAGTTACCAAAATAATGAAACCAATACCGCTTGATTTATGGTTTTCACTGTTCATGCGCTTACATATCTAAGACGATAGTTCTTAGAGATCATGTAAGCAATGATATCAATAATCATACCACAATACTGCGAGACCAAAACATAATCATTGCAATAAAACATCAAGCACACCATTTTCTTAATCCCTTAGAGTGTTTAATGTACTCAAACTGTTGTAAAAATTAGCTCACCAAATAACCCGTGATAAAAATGGTGTCCATAACCACAATTTTATTTTTATTTGGCATTTTTTATCACTAAAAAAAAAGAGAATCTTTCCGATATTGCCCCATAAGAAGAAAACTTTGCTTGCAAGTAACATTATTGCCGATATTCACGCTTGGAACCTAGTTTGGGTGAAGAACCGAAACGCAACAGAAAAATTGGTGGGGCAAAGTCCTTATATTTATTGTATTAGAGCTAATATTTCTTGGGGTAAATTTCTTGTAGCATATAATATAAATATTTTATTCTCTTTATTGATATTTAAAAATTATGTTTATTGAGGATTTCTAGATTTCAAATGGAAAAGTAATTAAAAAGTTCCTCTCGGCTCTCAATTGCTTGGTTCTGGATCAATAATTTTATCACAATACTACAAGACATATTTTTCTAATTTGTTGTACATTTTGAGTCATATGAATCAAGTTTGATTTTTGTTTTGAAGAGTTGAAATGACTCACGCTCAAAGTTACTGTCTTCCAATTTTCATCAAAATCTAAGTATGTTTGAAATATACAAATCGTAAAGTGTATTCCACAGAAAACTAAAATGATGTGAAATATTTCGCACACAATTATTTCCAGTAGTATCTATAGTAGTACACACAAGATATACGATATAAAACTATGGAATGTGAAGTAATATAAAATTCATGTGACATAATGCAACTGGTGGTTCATTCAGGAGAAGAATATAACTTTGATGTAATAAAAGTATCTAACCCAAACATAATGTCAATACTATAATAGTAAAAGATATTACAATTCCTGAATTAAAGAGTTCACAAAGCAAGTCGTAACTTTATATTGTGAGACTACTATTCATTACACCTTATCATGTCCCCGACCAAGGAATATATTTAGTGTACGAGAAGCTCTCATTATAAACATCGTGAACAGTCCAATTAAAGTGATATAATATTTTTAACTACTCTAGGTTTAAAATGAACGGAAACAGTAAAACGTAAATACTATTATCAAGTATTATAAGAAAATAAATAAAAAGAAGATAGAAAACGTAATTGGGATGAAGAAGAACACAAGAAATAAAAATACATTGCCTATCTACAAAGAAGAAATATCACTTGTGGTGGATCCGTCATAATCGGCCAACGAGCTCCTAATTATCTCTTATATCTAAATGGAAATACATGGATTACATGTCGAAGACGCGTTCCTGGAAACCGCACCCTTAAATCACAGCCCCGCCTCTTCCGCAAAGGCGAAAGGGAGGAGCGTGTCAGTTCGCAATGGGCGGGGAATGGGCGTTGCGGGGCGATAACGTCTGTCGCCTTGTTACTCGGCGTACACGGCTCCTAGCCACGCCTCCGTTCCCCGGACGATTTGGACGAACACTGTGCGGTTTCACTTTATCCTCTGCGTCAGTTGCTCTCCACGTCGAGANTAGATTTCACTAAAGGCAATTAATTTTTACCAAAGAGGATTAGTAGGTGCGGAAAATTGTGGGGTTGAAATTTGTTTGAAGAAATATCTTTAAAGAATGGTTAATATCGGTTGTATTGGGAAAATATTGGTTGTATTGAAAGACATTGGTTATATTGTTGTGCCAGCGCTCAGAGAGGACGGATCGTTTCCTTAAAAATAAGGCAGTGTACCCGTTGCTCGAGTTTTAAGCATGCGTGCATGTGCCGGTAGTTCAACTAGATACGTCCTGTATTCGCTGATTTAATTTTGCAACTTTCCTTTTATTTCACTTATTTTACTCTCATTTACTTTACTCTGAATTTTTGTGCTATGGCGAGTTGTGGTGTTTGTGTTAAGCCCATTAGGGCGAAACGATGTAAAATGTTGTGCAGTGATTGTGCACGGGAGTTCCACGCCGCTTGCTACAAAATGAACAAGGTAGACTGCATCACCGCTGACGGACTGCCGTGGAGGTGTAAGTCGTGCGCAGAAAATCGAAGAAGAAGTGTGCTGTTTGATTCGGAGGTCCAAGAGGGGAATACTCTGGATGATACAATGAAAAAAATTAATGAAATTGTGAAAAATCCAAAATCACAAGATGCCAACTTCAATAAATATTATGAAGTTCTAAGTCACAAAATGGAGGAGAACACCAATGCGGTGAAAGACCAGAGTAACCCTATGCAGAAATGTATGAAGATTATTGACGAATTACTGGAGGAGAACATAAGACTAACGAAGAAAGTGAATGAACTAGAACTAAAGATGGAGGACGTGGAGCAGTATTCTCGTCTGAGCTGCGATGAGCTGCGATTAGCTCCTGGAAGAGCAACACGAGGATGTGGTCGGTGTCGTGAAAGACGTCGAGAGGTCATTGGACATGAACATATCGGATCGACGCCTGTCACCGGCTTGGAAGAAGAACTGGACCCAACAGCCCACCACCGGGAATCATTGTGAAGTTTGTCAGGCGTCTCGACAAAGACGAGCTTTTGAGGAAAGGCCGTGTCGAAAGAAATTTTCCAACGTGACACATGAACTTGAAGGAAGATCAACCGGTCTATATCAATGAGGTCCTATCACCGGCGAGGAGGCGGCTGTTTGCGGAGGCAAGGCGGGTCAAGAGGGGGAAGAACTTCAAGTTCCTGTGGATGCGAGGTGGAAGAATCTTCCTTAGGAAAGAAGAGCGGCTCCAGTTGTGCAGGTGACCTGTCAGGCTGATCTGTCCAATTTGTAAATACTTGTTCTTATTTTGTCAAAACATTTTTTGTTCTTTTTGAAATTGTTATATTTTTCTTGATTACTAATAGATTTAAATTTATTATATATTTAAAATTCTTTCCTAACTTCAACACATATTGTGGAAGCATAATACTTCTAATTTTCTTACTAAATGATAAATGAAAAACTAATATTTAATCAGAATATTAGAAGTTTAAGAGCAAACTTCGATGCATTTTGGCAAAAATAGCAACTCATAATTTATTTCTAGATATAATAATTTTAACTGAAATTTGGGTAAATTCTTGCGAGGTCAAGTTTTACAAAATACCTATCTACAACCTCAATATGTAATAATACTTGCAGAGCAGAAAATGTAGTTGTTTTTGTTAAGGATTCAATTAAAATTATAGATTATATACAATTCCAATGCCAAACGACTGATTTAACTCTATTGTCTTTAGAATTATTAGGGGGAAAATGGTATATTATCTTTGTACAGGATGCAGTATTGTACAATCAGCTGATCTATTTTTAAATGAAATTGATTATTTATTTGAAAAAAAAATTAAACACATAAAAAGCTTTATGGATTGGTGACGTCAACGTCAATATTTTAGACTTAAATAATCACAGTTCGGTAATTGATGACTACGAAGCTTTGATGGCAATAAATGGTTTGGAAAGTGCGTTGAAGGAGCCGACGAGAATAANCCGCTGTACGCTATCGCATGGACTACATTCTGCTTGAACAGCTGTTGGAAAGTGCCGACTGGTCAGCGGTTTACAATGATACTGACGCGTCGTCTGCTTTTGATACTTTCTTTCAAATAGTAGAAATCGCTCTTTCTCAATGTAAAGTTAAAATTAATAAAAATAGGGAATGATGCTAAAAATTGAAACCTTAGATTAATGACTTTATTTGCATGAAAATTAAGAGAAGAAATCGCATATATAAACTAGTTAAAAAGCATCCTATGAAGGAAAATTTTAGAAATAAATTGCATGATGACATAAAGTTACTTAAAGAGAGATATTACAGGAGAGAATTGGAAAAGTGGAAAGGAGATTCAAAATTTACTTGGAACTTATTGAACAAACTAACAGGACAAATGAAAGATGAAACCAGTCAAATTAATATTGAAATAAACAATGAAATAATTGATGACCCTCATAAAGTAGCAAATACATTCAATAAATTCTTTTTAGATACAGTCAATAAATTGGATCTAAACTGTAAAGTTAATAGTAATTTGTTTCAACCTACCAATTAAAAATGATTTTACTGTTAAAACAGAGTCAAAGTTGATTTTTATAGAACGAGTTGTCTTACAGGAACTTATTCAAGTAATAAAATCACTGAAAAATAATACAGCTGCAGGTATTGATGGAGTTAGTACTTACTTAGTGAAGAAAATTGCAACGAAAATAACTGATGTTTTGTTATACATAATTAATCTTAGTTTTACTACTGGAGTATTTCCTAAAAATCTTAAAGATGCTGTAGTCATACCTATCTTTAAAAGTGAATTCAGAAACCAATGTAACAATTTTAGACCAATTTCTCTTTTGTCACGTTTTTTCAAAATTATTGAAAAATTAATGAAACTAAGAGTGATAAATTTTTTACAAAATACAGATTTTCTTAGTCAAAATCAATTTGGATTTAGGGTTGGTCTAAACACTGAAAGGGAATTAATGCATTTTATGACTGATGTAAATTACGGATTAAATGAAGGAAAATGTGTAAGTGGCTTGTTTTTGGACATAGGAAGGCATTCGACACTGTGGACATTGTTATTCTGCTCGATAAAATGTATCAATGTGGTATTAGAGGAAATGCACATAAATGGTGTGAGAGTTGTCTTGTAGGAAAAAGACAATGTGTCAGGATAGGAACAGAGTACAGTAAAATGGGTGAAACAGAAAGTGGTATACCCCAAGGGTCAGTTTTAGAACCAATCTTATTCATAATTTACGTAAATTAACATCCTTTGCTGATGATACGGCTTGTGCTATATACAAAATCATTGGGAATCAGTAATTTCAGTCATGACAAATGACTTAAAATATATTCAATGGTGGTTTACTACAAATCATATGCCGTTGAGAGCAAAATAGACCAAATTTAATGTTTTCGGTTTTAAAAATATTCAGAATAATTATGATCAAGTTAAGTACACATGTGTCTATTGTCTTGGACATAATGGTGTGTGTAACAAGTCAATGAACTTCAGTAGGTAGAACCAATGAGATAAAGTATTTGGGTGTCATTTTAGATAGTGAGATTTCATGGAAAACTCCTTTGATGAAATTGAAAATAAACTAAATAGTGTATTAAGGTATTTTTATTCTTTAAGAAGACTAACTGATGTGGATACTTTGCGTTTACTGTATTATGGCTTGATACAGAGTAGGATTGAATATGGTATAGTAGTTTGGGGAAATACTTATAGCACTGTTATAAACCCAATTTTTCTTTTACAGCAACATGTGGTAAAGATGATTTTAAATACAAGTAAATTTGAAAATTCGCATCCTTTTTTCTTAATTTAAAAAATTCTACATCTTAAATACGTTTATGTTTTTAAGGTTTTGAAGCTATTTTATTCTCAAAGTGCAAATTTCCCTCAACATGACAATATTTATAGAAAAAAACTTAGAAATGTTAATGATTTTTTTGTTCCAAAACCTAATCTTGCTTATTTTACCAGAACCTATAATTTCAATGCTCCAAGATTGTTCAATAAATTGCCTGATTTTATCAAGTCTGCCTGTAACAAGCAGATTTTTCAAACTAGGCTAAAAAAATTGTTATTAGAAAGAGAGAACATAAATTTCTTACTTTCAATATAGGAATAGGACCTTTTTTTAAATTATTTATTATTTTTTCAGAATCAGTACAAGGTATTTGCTTTTTTCTGCTTATCTTTATTACGTATAGTCGAACATAGGCACATTATTGGAATCCGATTCTTTTTAATTTTATATCTCTCTGATCGCTGAAAATAACAATTGAATTTACTCTGTAGGAGCAGCTACATAGGATCTCCTTAGGGGCCCTAAATTTTCTTGGATTTTTAATTATGTTAGTATAAATATAAGAATTGATTTGTATATGCAGTGAAAATAATAAACTTATTATTATACAGAGATAATTAAAATGTACTGTGTAAAATGTACTCAATTTTGATTTCTTTATCAGACCTGACAGGAATGACATTTTATTTTCAATTAAAAAGTGCCTATTATATTGTGAAAGTATATTTTAAGTTTGTGTAAAATATAAATGTAAAAATTCAAGAAAATAAACTGATGATTCTCTCTCTCACTTGAATATCTGAGAGTTGCGACAGCACTCTTATTCCAGTGAAAGAAAATCATGCACTTATTTTTTTAATTCAAAAAAATTCCACCTTTACCTCTGTGTCCTTCGTGACCCGAAACGCAACAGAACCAGAACCAAGGATTTCAGCAATTACGATCACAATATAAACTCAATTTAAAAACCGAGTCTGAGACGCAATAAATGATTAATTTCATTTAGACCTATATTGAATAATATCTCATTTTGTAACAAGGAAACCTTGATTCTGTGATGGGTTTAGAAGAGAGATTGTTTCAAGGATTTCTCCAAAGAAATAACCATTTGAAATTTTATTTTTCGTAAATACTTATTACCAACACTAAATTACACAAAGTAGTTTTCTAATATTTATTTGAATTGACAATTTTTTTAAATTTCATATTACAATTCTCAATTCGTACATAACTCTATAATGAATTATTTTCTAGTACTTCTTATTTCTAAGATAATATATGTGATGCAAGTTCTGGCATGTAAGTACGAGCAGAAGTAATTCAACAACCTACAAATCTAAAATGAAAGTATAGAAAATATATTTGCGTGAGAAATAACCCTGATTGTCCCAGATACGATTTATGACGTTAGCGAGTGTATGCCACGGTACTTAATGGGTAACAAATGAACAGCAGTTAATGGAAGGAGCAAGATAAACATTAACAGAAATGTTCGTAACTGTCTCTCCATTAAGTTTCCTCTCCACTTGGTTTCCTCTACCGTGTCCCCCTCTCCCCCTTCTGCGGTTTCCTTCCTCCACGGCCCCTCGGATCGCTCCACAGCACAAGAAAGAGCGACCGCTCAGCCAGCTGTAAATGGTGTGGAAATTATAGAAAGAGAAGACATGCGGTTGCCGCCACCGAATCGATTAAGGAATTTTCGATTCCAACCACGTGTTCCTCCTATCCGGCGGGGAGGTGCCTCTTCCCGAACTTGCAGATGTAATATGAAGTTATGAAGATGTTTTTGCTACTGCTGGACCAAACGTAAACACTGTAGTTGAGAGACCTAATCCTTACACAGGCGCTTTACGAATGTTGTTGTACTGTGTTTTTTTGTTTTGTTTTGTTTTCTTACGCGACGGGTGGACACCAATGAGTGAATGAGTTTCATTAAATCATTTTCCGCAGTTGCACTGGTTCGATGAACTTGACTAAAGAATCATTATGAGATATTTCTTTAATACGAAAGGGTTTTTCTACGATGAATTGGGTTGCGTGGACAGGAATGGGACTTGTATATCAGATCAGGGCTAGGAAAACAATGATAATTAGTTACGTTGCACTTTTCTTTTTCTGCATTCACGTGATGTTAAATAATTGAGTTTTCACTTTATATAGTAATCATATTAAGTAAAATAGTTTATTGTCTTCCACATGGTCATACGCAGTTTGTAACATCTTCATTGATTTTTATTTATTTTTTTCACAATACGTGCATACACAACCAGTAGAAAGAAACTATTTTTTATGCTCGTATTAAAAGTGATTTTGTAAGGAACCTGCTGGCTACATTATCAACATGAGTGATTCAATAACATTATGAAAACCCCCAACCAAAGACATGGTTTGTTTAAACGATTTATAAAATTCTCTAGAGACGAATCAAAGTCAAGGATACGAAATACGATTATCTCAAGAGCAAAATCTGAGAAATAAGAAACATAAAACGTATCCATCAGGACATTTATAATCCATTTATTGTTTATTCAATAAGGGAAAAATAATTTTTGTATTTTATTACATTTTATAACAGGAAAAGGAGATAAACATTTTTTACTCTTTTTTATTTATTTAAATTAAAAACTCTATAATTCAACACAATAATAGTACATGCGACGAGAATAAATTTGTTCTGCCCTTGTAGCTCACGGAGAATAGCAAAAGATTGATTTGAGGCGCCAAAAGACCACGCAACTCACATTGTTATATTCTGTCAGTTGCGGGTTGCTTGGCCTTATCTAAACGCCATCGGCTTAAGTACAGCAAGCATTATGTCGAACCTAGATTTGCCCAAATTGCGCCACAAAATGATTGCGCCCTAGTTTTCTTTTTTACGGAAAGTAAGGTTTATTTTTTCACTTCCCATTTATGAAGTTACAAGCAGCCTAAAGAAAACTCCATTTATTGAGAACTTGTGAAGTCTTGGTATTTTGTTAAGAAACCCCGATTCACAAATTTTCCAAAGAACTGTACCCCCAACTAAACAGAACAAAACATAATTGTTACATTCCCCTCCCATAATAACTGGTGAACTATCTTTNGGGTGGGGGGGTTGCGCTAAATGTGAAGTCTTAACGAAAACGAATGAGTAAAGAAATTTATAAATTATCAAATAATATTTCAGTTTATTTTTTACTTATATCACTTTTGGTTATGTGTATTGAGTGTCAATATAGAAAGTGAATGTTAGTTGTTATAACACTGAATATTTTTCAATTAACTTCTATGGTAAACACACAATTTTCGAGAAAAATGGAATAATTGACAGGTCTTTAGTTTAAGAGAGTTACCGCTTCATCAGCTGAATTGTAAAATAGCACTTCCTGCGTGTAAGATACTATATATCAAGAAAACGAATCATTTTAATTAAAAAAAACGAGATTTTTTCTAAATGAAAGTAATTAAGTATGCTTTTTAGCTGTGTTTTTTTCAGATATGTTCTTTTTTTTTTCACCAAAGGATTATATCAATTCTTGACCTTACGACTTTGTAATAAATTAAGCAATTGATTTGTTATTGGCTCAAGTTCCAGAATTCGTAGATTGTTGTAACGGTTTCCTGTAGACTAAAATTGTTGTACTTAGTATTGTATTAATTTATCCTTACGTGTCGCATACATGTAACGTGTATATAGAATGTTTGAATTATTTTAGTAACCACGAATTGTTTGATAACGTTGGGTACATTATATCTAAGAAATAAAATTACAATGAAATTGATGTAAAGAGATTAAAATATATAAATTGATATTAAGCTTATTTTTTACATTTATTCATGTTTACACGATATCTTGGATTATTTTTTCAGAACAATTATTAACAGTATTATTTGGCACATGCCAATGATTCGGCCATCTTTAGTTTGCCATCATAGTTAGTTTTAGAATCAGGGTTAGTGTTCTTCAAATTCAGATCGTGCATTTCCTTCTCTTGAGCTACGCATTTCCTGTTAGCACAATTTCATTATTACATGGATCAGAACTAAAAAAAACTGATTATTTTATTTTGTCTTTATGTATGGCGTCGATGTATGGCACAAATTTCCATATATTTCATGAATTATCTTAATTAAAACAAATGTCTTGCTGTAAATTAATTTATTTCTTTAGGCAAAATGCAGTGAAATTACCAGTGAACTAATTTATTACATTTTATACATCAAACTAGTGACATTTTTAATGACATAGTTTAATGTTTCATCAGTTCGTCCTCTCATCGCAATTTATTTGACAAAAAAGTGCCAGTACTCTGAGTTTATTCTGTTGTTTAAATTAATTGAATTAGTAGCTTGTGCTTAGTGTTAAAAGTATATGAAATGCAATTTTTGTGCGATGAAATATCAATTAGGCTACACACATAGTAACATCTGGCTATTTATAAAGTTGAATGTTTAATGATGTCAATTAATTTTATAATTTCTTGACATGACGGTCACCTCACAATATTTTTTGCCTCAAATATGCGTTATTAATTCAAAGAATTTTGGAATATTTAGTGACGTGCTGTGTACATGGATGGCCGTACATGAAAATTCATTACTTTCCTTAACTGCTTCTAAACACTACTATGATGCTTGATAATGTGATTTTGACACGCAAGAGAACGTTATCTGGTGACCGAAGTAATGACTTACTTAGTTTGAAAAACGTGGCCCAGTGGCATTATTCCACTCAAAGATCGATTAAAACTTTATCGAAATAAGGAGGATATCTGAATAAAACGAATCTTCATTTGTCAAAAATAATAATTACTATATTAATTTGCAATTCCCGTAACAATTTCAATCCAATATATTAACTTCTCTGAAAATGTAAGTCCCAATTATCTTATAATTTGAATAAGAAATTATCACACTAGTATTCAGTCTAGGGATAACAGCACGTAAATTTGTTGATTATAAAGAAAAATGAGTTATGATCACGTAAATTTGCTGGTTGTCTCCCGGTCTTGGCCATTTCTTAAAATTATCATTTACAACGTTGACGTAACAGGCGTCTTAATAGAGCGATTACGACAAGGCGAGTCCGATTAACTTGCACAAGTTTCACCAGCTATTTTCTATCTTTACCACAAAATGTGTTAATAGTTACTCACTTGCAAAGATCAGCTTGTGTTGTAAGCCGGTATGGTTAAAGAAAGGAGAGATTCTCTGCTGTATGATAATAAAAGAAGCGTGAAATCTAGTGAGTAAACTCACACAGAACTGAGCCTTACTAACACTCGTCATCGTGGTCCTTAGTTGGCTGAAACGAGAAAAACATTACATTACATACATCTTACATACATACATATATACATACAAGAAACGTGAAATAAATCTTCGGTGCCTGATTTTTACTTGTGTTTGAGCGTGATAGAAGATTCAAAGAAAATGATACCCGAGTCTGCTCAGCGCTTAGCAGCCACTTTACCTTTCTTATTATACAAGACTATTGAAATAATAAAAAAGTAGTTTCAGGGTAATGTCATCTAATTGTAACTTAGTTTGAGGATGATGATCGGTGCCATGGATGTGTATTAAGAATTTGATTCCCTCACAAGACAATCAATATATCTAAAGGTCAATACCAAATAACAGAAATTTTAATTGGTAACTTACACTTATATGCAATCTCCAAAGATAGTTGTATTTCTCTTTTTCAATTATAGTGAGATTTCGATTTTTTATTCGAACATTTCACTTATCAGAGATTCATATTACAATATCGACTGAGATGATACACTTCCACAAGAAATGCATACTCCAGTATGAATGAATGAATAAAATGTGATATTTTTTTTCCGAAATAAAAACCAGGTCACAACTGATATGCCATTTTCAAACATCATACTTAAATGCACACATATTCTCAGAACAAGATAATATCAATTATATTAGTATTTTTAATTTCAGAAACTTAAAAGATACATTCTTAAAAATGATAATAATGTAAACTCTCTTGAAGTTGTATACGGTGTATTGAAATATTACATCTAAAGACTGAAGCGCATTTTCGAAAACTTGTCGAAAGTGTCTCCAGTGATATATTTAAGTCTACTTTTCTCATTCGTCACGTATAAATTACAGGAAGTATTATTTATTGCAAACTCGATCCCATAAGATAATCATTAACAGGGAAGAATCTGATATACATTGCGAAGTAAATATTTGTTTTATAAAGATGGAGATATAAAAGGACTAATTTATTCGATGACAATACTTAACGTACGATGTCATAGATTTAGGTACAGACGGTCATACGCAGTCACGTGAGCCAACTGTATATACATATTAGAATAATTATGTACAAATGTACGTTCTGAACGTCAGTGTGAAAAACACCTTGTTAAATTAAGGATTAAAAAACACATTCACAGTTTGCGCCCGAATCACAGAATAGTTGTTGTATAGATATGCCCTTCGATATGTTGGCGTGTACGACTGCTTGTATGAGAAAATAATTCATATTGATTTACCTTTATTGTCAAAAAGCAGTTACAAACTGCGTATGCCCATCTGGAATGCTATAAACTAATTTATTCTCCGGATGTATGCTAGGTATCATCCCATCAATTCCGATCAAGGGCATTCAGGCAGATTTAACATTTCAACAAACTCCTTACAATAAAAATAGTTCGGTACGTGTTATAATAACATAATACCAAGAAATTTGTATTTAATAAAGCACAAAAAAGTCTTTTCACAAGTTCTTATTATTGTCAAACTATAGATGATTCGGAAAGTTTTGTTGATAAATCATAACTATTAAATAACACTAGATTCGCGAATAATTATTTCAATACATGCCGCCCCTAGGCAAGAGCCTAGCGAGTCTTCAGAAGAAATCCGTCTATATCCGAAGGAAAACCGAAGAAAAACCCGGGCCAGGGTGATTTCATCTCTTCTTCATTTCTCCTTTCCTGTTCTTGTGCTTCCTCCATCGCGTCATGATTCGTGATTCGACAACCGAAAGGGGAACGTTAACGAACCTCTGAGAATACCAATGAAGGAAATAAAATTATCCTGAATGAATAATGTGAAGGCGACGAGCAGCTATTTTCAGTTCGAACTGCGCTTTATAAAAATGTTTCTTGGCTCCAGCGCGTGCACATGTTTGTTTATTACTCGCAGCCGCTGGCTTCGTCGGGACTTCCTAATGATTTATTAAGCTCTGGCTCTGCAGAGTCATTACGTCATTACGAGCTTCGCGCCTGGCATTCGCCGTCAGCCATTGGCCGAGCGCGGGAGCCTAGAAGCGACCCTTGCGGCTCGCGTCTCAATTAACGGAAGACTATGTTAATGTACGAAAGTTAAGAACGAATTAATTGTAATGGGTTTCTCTAATTATATTTGCAAATATTTGCCTGCAATGTTTTATGAATATTTAAGAACACGTCCGTAAGTTAGCTACGGTTTGAATGAAAAAGTAGAGTAATCATTTTCACTGGTGTAATGCAATAAATATCATAAAATGTTGCTGTGAGATAACATGTATAAGTTGTTATTGTATTACAGAATTAATTCTTTAATAGGTTCAGAAATTGAATTTCACAGGATTTGGAATAAGGTAAGGAATTTCTAATGATTGAAACATTAATTAAAAGAAAAGAATGTAGCATATTATTACAAAAATACAAAATATACTAATTAAATACTGTCTAACAGTATTCTTTATTATTTTTGCGATATATATTTCCTATTTTAAGCATAATTTTATGAAAAATGTGCAAAATGTTTCTAAAGATTTACTTCGAATTGACGAAATAGATTTGAAGGGTTAATTATTTTAAATATATTCTTCTTAAGAATTTAAGATAAAAAGTATGTTTTGGTTAATAAACCATGATAACAAAATACATAAATGGATAAATAAATAAACTATTTTATCTCTGCTCATAATTATTCCTTGTTTTTAATGATATAATTTATCAATTTGTGTTTATTTTGGCGTGATTCTGTTAGCGCAAATATGAAAAAACGTGTTTACTTAACGACCTGTTTAATTTGTGTTAAAATAATTGTACAAAATTACAATTATTTGTATAAATTAATTATGTATTATTAATGTTTAAATTATGTAATTTTAGTTATCTGCAATTTTCTGCTATGCAATGTAAGAAAAAATGAAATAGGGTTCACAACACAGCATACAATAGCTAGTTGTTATCCTTGTGCTCATATGCAGGTTTTTGGGTAGTAAATTGAAACACATATCCGTACTTTTATCCTAATCCTCATTCTCCCTTAAATTACACATTGACCGCTCTCTGATTGCCGTATTCCATTAATATCACTTCGAAGGTCCCTGTCCTCGTGCTCTCCCTTCCTCTTCAATTTCTCTTCCTTCGTGGCGTGGTCATCGTATCTCTGAGAGAAGTCGAGGAGAGTTACGATTTAATGAATTGATTGCTTAATGATGCGTCCGCGGCTCCCTCTTGCTGGAGATAACTCAATTACTGCACTTATTTCATGAAGCGTTTACCTCCTCGTTTTCTCACGCACTTCTACGGCGACAGCAGCAGCAACTCCTCCAGTCGCTCGATCTGTGTGGAATGTTCCTTCCACTCGCGTGGATGGCCGCTGGACGATTCTTCGTTTGCTCTGGAGACATCCACCGGACGGTAGCACTTTCTAAACCTAAAGAGAAGAAGTCGTTAGTTAAGGAATACTTTTGGAAATGAAATAGACATGAGATATAAACACAAAATGGAATGTGTTGCGATAATCGATTTCCTATGTCACTGTCTTCGAAACAAGTCCAATTATAAAAATAAATTTTAGAAATAACGGTAAAATAGATAGATACGATTGTTTTCGCTATTTTGATCATAGTGCCTATCAATGAAATGTAACAATGATTACAAAATTTATGTTTATTTCTATGATATTATTTTTGGTTCATTAACTACTTTATCATTCCTTGTAATTTGAATGTTAATATTTTCATTTCTCTTTTTAGAATTTTTGCACATTTTATTCAATATTTGTAGAATCACAGAAGGTGATGAAAATGGCGCCAGTAATTTTTTTTCGAAAAGTATGAACTGGTAGACATCTTAACTATTAATTTTTTAACGTACACAGCAAATTACTCATTATTAAAATTCCTTTCTATTCAGATTTACTTTCCAAAGTTCTGTATCATGTAACTTTATTCCAGAGACTGATTCCTTAATCAGGAGTTAATTTTTTTATTAACACTAGATATTTTTTGGTTTACATGACATCTGTAACCAACGATAAGCATTCCCTTTTATGTCTCTTTTCCTTATTTTCCCTATGCTTTAATATTTATTTCCGCATTACTCGTGGATATATTATATTTTTGGACATCTTACAAACATTTGGTGATTGATTTTCTCTTAGGTTCTTTTATATTCATATTCTTGTAACATCGAAATGTTACAAATGTTGGTGACAAATTATTTCCGTTATATTTGTAGCCATTTATGTGTTTTCATTTATTTTGTATTTCTTCGTTGTAATTTGAACATTTATATAAAATGTTATCAACGTTCTCAAAATGTACATATTTTATAATTTATGTAGTACTTAACCTCAAGCTTAACCGTTGTGTCATCTTTCTTACTCGTATTGAAATTAATTCAGAAACTAAAAATAATTAATCACGGAGAGATTTATCTTATTATATAAAAGAAAATATAAGGGATTTTCACATGTATAGTAGTATTCACAAGAGTATATGTACTTATGATTTTTCTTCAATATGGCACTGATTATTTTATTACATTATTATCTTCTAGTTTTATTGATTTTATCTCTCCCCAATCTATTTCTTACCCGTGAATCTTAGTAACTATTCTACAATATATTTAGTTTCCGTAATGACTTTTATTTTAAACGAACCTTCTTAATAATCCTTATTATCCATCATTAATTGCATATTTTGTAATCCTCAGTGGTTTTATGAAATTTATAAATATATAAAATTTCACTTATCTCACTTAATCCAAACTAATTCAAAGTCACAAAGACATTCTCCAAACTATTTTTCTGTAGATTTCTCTTTCTATTCAGGCACTCTTACAGCGTATTCCAGTGTACCTACAAGATGATTTCGCTCACGACTCGTGAAAATCGTCCAGTTGACCAATACAGATTGATAATTATTCTGAATTAAATATAAATACAAGTTAATTTTCACTTAAGTTTTAGATGACGTAATATTTATGACTGAATTCTCTATTTGAATTCTTCTGTAGACTACATATAATATTTCTGCTTGAATGACCTCGAGAGTACTAATCGAAAACCAACTGCTCTCAGTTCTTTGGACATGGTTTCCCGTTCGTGGTAGATTTTCTCCGGGGTTGAGATAACGCGTGTCGGTATTCTCTCAGTAATTCTATAGAAACCAGTATCTGTATGCAAATTTTATTACTGATGTTTCGATAAAACTGTTTATGCAATAAAGGCTAATTTCATGTCTTAACATTTCGTTGGAGCGCGGTAACCGAACAACACGGAAAGTATTTATTACTCAATTCTATAAAGTAGTCTGCTTTTTTTGAATACACGTGTTAGTGCGAAGAGTAGGAAAAGATTTCCTTGCATACATTTCCTAAAAATGGATTTATGATGGGAAGGAACCTACTGGCTTCTAAAATACTGAACGTACGAGGTTTTTCAGACAATAAATTAATTCTTTAATCACCATTTTCAGACTCCTTAGAAACCCTTATGTCTACCAACACTTTATCGAATTGCAAATCGCCGTTTTTTTTCATTAATCTTTCTTTCTCGTGTTAAAGATTGATTTATAATGTTTCAATCTATAAAGAAATAAAATAAATGACAATGTATTTACCAAATTATATTGTAAATCTCTTAAATGTTTCATAATTGCCTCTTCATCCTGACTGATTTACTTGTTATGTATATCACGACTATCTTAAAGTACTAAATATTGAAGGAGTTAATTTCGTACTAGTAATGAAAAATTATCCGCTTTTGTTGAAACTTCTTAAATTTTATGCCTTGGAATAAATAGAATGGCTTAATGAAACCAGCATTGCATTATGATAAAAGTAATTAGATTTTTCCATATTGGAAACAAGTTACAAACAAACCTTCCGGAAAATTATTTTATTTGTGATATATTTCGAATTAAAGTAACCTACTCGCGACTATCGTAACCAAGAATTGTAATAATGATTGGGCTGGGAAAATAATTAATCATTGGCTTGTACTGTGCTTTTTCGGAATTCTCTTCTCGTCTTTTGCGGGTTAAGGAAACACCTTGGTCAGAATAGTTGATCAGCAACGTGGCAAATATTCTCCTTGCTTTGTATTCAATCTCACTGTCTTCCGATTTAAAATGAGTGTAAGTAACTGCTTAGCCACTAAGTCTACACTTGCGTCGAATATCTACACTTATGTAAAGTACTATAATCTCTAAGAAAAATTCGTAGGTACCAACACCTTATTTTCTAAAGAACAATTCCTGTGATCTGGGTGGAGGATGTGAGATATTTTGGCGCATTTTCTTATAGGGTCAGCATTAATTTTTTTAAATCCAATATTGGGGCGCGTATTCACTAGTTATCACTAACCACATCGCCTAAGCACTTCTTTAACTTGTTTTGATTTTACATTACTTATTTTTGAATATTTATGTATTTAATTTGTAGGTTTTTACACTGTAGAGTAATTGAATGTATGAGATAAACAATATTTTGAAATTGGAATACATGTGAGTTTCAAGCTCATATGTCACCGACGGCCGTGGTGTAATAATAGCGTCTCCGATTCCTACGTTCTTCTGAGCAACCGACCGCGGGGGTTACCCCTTCTCCACCGAAATAGGTGAGGTTTTCAGTAACCAATTCCATCGTTCAAATCAAGTGATAAAATGAAAGAACCTGAACCTGATTACCCCATAAAATAAGACAATAAACAAATAAATATTTCTTTTTAATTCTTCGGAATTTTTCTTATATAAACAACAAGAGAACTATACGAAGGATGTACAAATGCACTCGATACTCAGAAAGATAACTTGTCATAATGTTTGTTAGTTCACTATTACAAGTGGATGAGAAAAAATACATGTATATTATCTTTTAACGATGCAAAGTTCATATTTTATCTAGTAGATTCAATAATTATTCTCCAATTTACGAATCGTGAAGTTTGAAATCGAACCTGAGAATTTACAACCCGAGACGTGTTTCTTCACTCCGGCAGTTGCGTAACTTCCGATCACGAGCCCCAAGAGTCGTGAAACATCGTTGGCGATTGGCCACCCCTGATTAAATCCCGAAAACATTTCTTCGTGTTTCTTCCACGCCTGAGACTCGTCTCTTTTGTCCGTCCCTTTTCTCCGATTCCATTCAGCGGGTGCCTCATGAGCTGGCCTGACCTAACTGCCGTGACGTTTTCAATTCGCCACGGCCCCCATGCGATGCCCTAGTCGTCACCGACTCCTTGCCTGTTCGCTCGACGACGTCTCACTGGATGTGGTAGTTCTGGAGCGAGAAACACTCGCAGATTCAGTTCTTCACATTCAAAAAACATATAAGTTGTGATGAGCATTATTGTGTATTCACTGGTAATTATAAGATCAAGTTAGATAAAGTACAAGTTGTTAAAATAATATGACTTCATGTATTTATCTATTATTAATATATCTTATTAATAATAATTATTAATATTAATTTATCTTATTAATATATACAATCTTATGTATCCTAATATTTATTCCATTCTTAATTATTAATATATAATATATTATTAAATAAAAACATAAAAAAGTAAATATAACAATAACATTTAATTAACACTATAAAAATTCTAACGTTATAATGTAAAGAATTTATAGTATTAAATGCGAAAGAAATTTATTAATGAATATAAATATAATTTTATTATGTTCATTTTTTATTTAAGTAAATTTTTATCCTCAAAATGTATTTTTCGTTTAATTTTAATTATTACAAAAATGTAAATTAGAATAAATTGAATTAGGGCAATATATAGCTTAAAGAACGTCATTTATTTACATGTCTTATTTTATGATGAGGTGAAGTTCGGGCTATTCCACCGAAACATGATTCTGGCGAAGGAATTGAGGAGGAGAGATGTTGAGATGGCGGGGAT
>NNCF01126219.1:261453-290555 GCA_002313205.1 Laupala kohalensis | reverse complement strand
CTGAAGTAGGTGAGAGAAACCCCTACTAAAAATTTCACCCGTTTCGGTTGAGCGGGGAATCGAAAGCCGTGTCACCATGCGAAAATCAGGATCATATGTCACGGTCTTAATGCAATATAGTTTCAATAAGCCATTCGATTTATTCCATAAAATTTCAGGAACACACGAAATTATTATTATTTTAAATATATTTCATTTAGATTAGCATTGAATAAACTGACTTATTTCCAAAGCAGACCCAATTTTTTTGTTACAATTTACAAACATTTGCATTAATACTATGTTTTGACCTTGTTAACGTAAATAAGGTCAAGCATCATGTAAACGTTTTAAAACCAAATTAAAAACTTCATATGATTTGTGTCAATATACATGTGAATTATGAATCATGTCTTCTTGTGAGACAAGAAATTATGAAATAGAAATCAAATAATTTTTCTCATCTGCTTAATTATTTATGAACCCACTCATGAAAGATCCGCATTTTTTGATATTTTTTTCTGAAAATTTGAAGAAAAATCTATTATTACTTCTCTACTGTTTATTACCTGTAGTTTAACCGAATAATATACTTTCACACTATGGTGTTATTCACACTTTCTCTTTGATATGTATTAATTCATGTGGCCATAAAATTGTTTTTTGATTTGAAAGCATGAGTGTAACTCTTTACAGGTTTACACCGTTTTTAATAACACGTTTTGATAGATGCGTCTATATACACTCACGAATATTTTTGTGTTGATTGGTATCATTGTGTACTTGTGTTACAGTAATAATTGATATTGCGAAACATGTTCCAAACTTCTCGATAAATCGAATACAATAAAGATATTATTTACTTTTTATTAATTTTATTCTTCCTAAAAAATTAAAAAAGATAGTGAATACGTTCTACACAAAAGATATGTTTTAAGATTCTAGAATTCGTATTACTTAGATGTAAGGAAACGCACTAAGTATCAACAGTATATGAACGAATGTCATAACAGACCCCGGTCGAAAACACACGGGTGGACAAAAACAAAAACAGCCAACATATTTTTATGAAGGAACGTATTTAATTTATAGTTGTACAACATTTTTGCATTTTAATTACATTTCATGCAGAGAGTTACCAAATTTTTTATAGTGGGATATAGGAATCGGTAAAAGAAGATTCTTGAAACTAAGATAACGCATAAAGTATAAATAAAAAGTATATTATCGTGATCCGTAAAACAGGTATACTGAGATGTAGAATTTGAATAATATTGGAGTAAGTCGATATCTAATAATTTTACATTTTCTTCCGTATTTTATTCGGAATACTGAATACGTTATATTTACATTTTCGTTTTGCAATATTCTCGATGTTTCAAATTCTAACTGTAGTTATAACTTGCTCAATAGGGTGTTCTTTAAGCATTAATTCATGGTGCAAAATTGCAGAAGAAATATATGTATGGTTATCAGAAGCAGTACACTTAATATAACTATTTTAGTATATTTCAGTTTTTTGGGATTTTCTCTGTTTCTGCACGAGTAGTTTCTCACTTAATTGATCACGGGCCTCTCTTTTTCTGCGGGTTATTGGAAGATCTTGCAAGTATGCGAGTCTTCTAAGATCCTAAATATTCTCGCAATAAATTAGTGCATCAGACTTCAAAATAATAAATCAGATTTGAAATAAATAAATAAGACTAAAACGTATTAAGAAAATTAACAAAACTGACTGGCAACAGTGGTTATTGAATATTAAACATGCTGTTAGTCTCCTAGGTAAATATTAGAGTTTGCAAAATCACTGTCCTATTGTGCGTTGTTTGGAAAATTCTAACGAAATATTACATAGGATACAAATNGCAAAATCACTGTCCTATTGTGCGTTGTTTGGAAAATTCTAACGAAATATTACATAGGATACAAATCACTCATACTGGCATGATAGACTGATACCTGCTGGAGAAGTAATTTGTATGCGAGATGGCAGAAATATAATAAAATTAATATAAAATAATCACAATTTATTAATAACTTTAAACAAAAAGAAAAGAATACTTAAATTTAGAACATCTAGTCCTTCTGATAAACCCCTAGTCCTTGCCTTATTTTAGCTTACGCCAACCACCAAGTAAACGTTTTCGATGTTCTACATGACAAAGAGATGCAGATTAAAAATTCTATAGTATCTCTATAATATTCCTCTTAGGTTTTTCAAATTCGTGTCAATTACAACTCTCGTAATGCTTTCATGTTACGCCATGCTTGTATCTCATAATATTCAAGAATCGAACGCACAAGAAATATGATAATCCAATCATTTATTTAACCGTAGTTATTCTTCAAAAAGTTTATCACAAACGTTTTCACAAAAAAGTTATAAAAAGGTTTTCCAAACCGCGGAATGGCATCGTTTTCTAAGGAGGTATCAATGCAATTTCGTGTATCTCAAGGCGATACGAGAGAACGTTTCCTTGTGGTACTCCGTAGATCATTCTTTGCTATTCAATTAGTTTAATTATTTTTAATCCAAATATAATGATATAAAATTACTATGAAGAACAAATTTATTTTTCTGTCACTTGCGCATACATGATAGAAAGGTGTAATATATTATTGAAAGCTAAACAAAACAAATTGCTTTTTGTACTTCTGCACTCTAAAAAGACGTCTGGTCTTAAGGTTTGGAACAGAAATATTCAATACCGCTTCTCTCAAATAATACTTCCAGAAGCAATACGGATGAACACTGAAAGAAAAAGATTTTACTTTTTCATATACGTAGTATATAGAAAGTATTGTAATTGTGAAAAAATTCAAAAGCGAGATTTCGACGATAATATCCGGTTTGGCCAGCACTGATTCTGAAAAAGAGGTTTTTGGCATAACGTCCGTCCGTCTGTCTGTCCGTCCGTCCGTCTGTGCGCAGCGATTCTGAGTAAACGGATGAATCAATTTAATTCGCATTTCGTATTTACGGTAGAATTTACTTGTTGTCGATGCATGTGCTCTAATCTTCTTTTTACTTTAAAACAAAGGGTACTTCACATGAAAGTCAAAATATTCTTTTGAATGTTTCTCATAAACGGCTCCAACGGTTTTGCTTACATTTTCTGTACGTAAAGTACAATTAATACCCATTACATCCGCATTAGCGGTATTTCGCTTGAAAGTTTGATATAGACGCAGTAAAATAACTTCTGTCTGCTACATTTACTCATTAGTTTACTGTTTCAATAAGCTTGAATAATATTTAGCAGTGTAAATGGACCAACAAGAGGTAGAATACACTTTTCGTATATGATAATGACAAAATACATAGTAGGGCAGCAAACGCACTGCAGATACGAAAATTCATCAATTTAAAACACTGGAAGGGCACAAATAGAGGGCCACGCGAAAAATGACCCTTTCACTATATAATTTTTTTTCTCACTCTATGCTACGGACGGAGAAACTTATATGAGAAAGTGTGTGCAATGGTTTTGCACATCTAATTTTGTTTTCTACAGACGGGAAATCAAAATAATGGGGTGCAATTACTCTGGATTATCATTTACTTGCTACGTATGGTTTCGTGGAAGATCCTGTTCTATCCTGTTCTATGACCTATAAAAACCGATTCCCTGTTGAATACACAACACATCGGGGGAAAAATTGGTGTAATTTTACCCGGTTGTTATCGTATATAAAACATCACTATTAAAGCTTTTGTTATGACCTAATTATAAACCCGACGACGTCTTCATAGCAGCGTTCCATCAACTTCTCGATCTTTGGCCACCCAGATGCCACCAGGAGTGGGACGCCATTAGGCGTCTGTAGGGGACGGGGTTAAAGGGGATGTACCCTTCGAAAATTGTCAGTTTTCAGCTTCTAAATGGATACGATCCTCTGCAAATTTAATTTTACTTACTCCCAAAATAACAGGTTATCCCTCCATGCTCACTCAATTTCAATGCGGGGAACTCCGACTTTTGAATCCATGTGCGTGCATTGATGACTGTTATTTGATGTTATTGAGAAGTAATTCTGGTGCAGTCGCTCTTGTAATTAATTTTTTTGTTAATAAGGAGTTTATTTTTGGAGATGATGGATGCATCTTTGGTGGCTTGGCCCCCCAGCTTGTCGTTTCATTGCGAACATGAATGTCTTGATAGTAGATGATCTTTGCGTGTTCGACCTTTTAAAATGTTACCTGCTGTGTTTATAAAATATTTTTACATGTATTGGCTAATTACGAAATTCATAACCGTTAAGATTTTGATTCAAATTAAAGTCGGTAAGTTTCAAGTTATTACATCATTTTTTCTCTTTACAAGCTTCTCTAATTGGCACGTACAAATATTTTATGGTAACCAATTAACATTTTATAGTGAACTAAATATGTACGCAGTAAGGGCAACTTGTAAATTATTTTCGCAATGTGTGAAAATGGTTACCGAGACTCATTGTATTGGAATTCCATTTTATTATTACGATATTGTACTCGGAGTATCCAATTGCCAATACATCTCATATTAACTCAAAACATTAAAACGCCTAAATGCATTGTCATAGACCGAAACGAAAACAATTTCAGAAATTTTTTGGACTTTTACCAAATTACAACGTTTTTTCAACTTATACCGTATTATTTAAACACGATTTTTTATCAAGACGTCTATGCCAGGAACGGTTGCCGCGTAATAAATAGACTGACATAGAATGTAAATGAACCACAGAGTTTTACGCATATGATACACCTCATGGAAATATTTTGGGATAAATTTCATAAAACCAACTTTACGATTTCGATTATAGAAACCCGCAGATATATAATGAAATTTAAATAATACTATTTGAAAATAGTCAAACATTGCAAACTTTAGATCAAATACATACTGTTTCAAAATATAAATAATTTAAAAAGAATCTTGTATTAATGTGACAAGAATACAACAATCATCCAGTGACTTGCAGAGAAAAACGTAAATAAAAATATGAATCATATTTTCTTCGAAGAAGTGCCGAACACCATATTATGCACTGCTCTAATGAACTAAAACTTTATAATATATGATTAATATCTACGGTGACGATTAAGTCTTATTTATCATAATGATGTCTGTTGAAACAGTTGATAAAAATAAAACGACCCAAGTCATTCACAGATTTTATATTTGAAAAACAAAAACAAAACACAATTTACAACATGACGTTTGATCTCAATTGTAGGTCATTGTCAGATGTTTACTACAAGTAAACACGAGAATAAATAAACAAGAAAAACAGTGAATTGTGTTTTCTTTTGAAATATAGTGTCTTTGAATGAATTGGCTGGTATAATTTTTACGATTAAATATAATTTAATTTACAATTAAAAAGAAATAATTGTTTGTTTTTTTAATTTGCATACTTTGTTATTGTCTCTTTCACTGTGTAAAGTGGAGGAAACTATTCAGAATTTGAGAAGCATCAACCCTTTACGGACATGGTTTGAGAACTCTGATTTTCAAACTATGGTCATGATGTTTGTCCGAGAGTGGTATATTCGAATTTATTTACACCAAATATAACAATTATTAATACTGGAAAAACAGTTAAATGGAGAACTATAATAAAATAATTTACCCTCATGAAGCAAATTAATTTCGATCAAACATGAATCCCCCTCTCTCTCCAATAAGGAGCAAAAACAGTTTGTTATGTGTTATAATAACTTAAGATAATTTAATATATTTTATATTCTGTATTTTGATATGGGTTGATTGGAGTTTGGCGATATTTACTATGACAAGAGATGTGTTCCATGATAAAGATGAGGTAACATTCGAAGTGAGTTTAAAACGAGACTTCCAAATATCATTAAAATAACGTTTCTTTATATCTTTATTGCAGACCATAAACTGTTTTCACTCTGATTATGTCATTATGGATTTATTGGTACCACCATGTATCAGTCCGCGTTTTTAGGAAACTAGTTTTATTCTTTTCGTGGGAACAAATTTTGGGAAAAAGTTATACTAAGCATTGAATGTTTAAGTATTTTATATTAATTCCTTAATAATAAAATGTCAAAACACTCTTTTATCACATACCACAAATTTGCACTCTTCCACCAACTCACCATTTTCTCACGCATAAAATGTTCGCATAAATTTTCTGCTTGTTTTATGGAGTGAATAATGAAAGATAAAGAAATTCAAGAAAAGGTGAAGAAATATTTGCGTAAAAAGTAACACCATAGTTTTAATAATAACAATCAATGCCAAGATTAGTTATCACCATTTCCGTTTATATGTGATTGTTGCCAATGTAAACAAAATATACTTTAAGTTACCTGCATTCATACGTTTCTCTATATCGAATGTGGGAAAATCTATTTCCGTAAAGATATGTCCAATGAAAATAGATTGCGCCGTGTGAGTACGAGGTCACTGCCAGAGAGTAAAGACAAAAAATCGCCAAGAGACACGGAAGCCTTGTTATCGAACTAGGCAGTGTCAAGATGACGAATGAAAGTAGTTTGTCTCGTGGACAACTAGAGAGGGTGGTACTACTACTATTAATAAATTTCCTCCAGAAAAACTCGTTGTAGGGAACGCAGAATTTTTTTAGCAAATTGATTGTGCCTAAATACTAATGCTTAAAATATTAATACTGTACCAATTTTCAATAGAACACTTTGAAACTCATTATGTTTGATTGCATTGATAATTATTGATAGTCTTGGTTTATTAATCTGCGACAGATTTATAAAAACATTGAGTACATTGTTTTTTGTTTGAGAGACAAAGGTACAATTGATTTTCTAGCATTTAAAAATTATTCAAATAGAGGAGGGTATTTGTGTATATTACGGTGTAATATAATTAATTTCTAGTGAATAATGTGTATGTGATTCAAATAACTCTTTAAAGAAGAGACTATTGTAAAATAGTACAAGTTTTAACAAACGTTGAGGTAGAATCGCGTGAAAAGTGAAAAGTGTTCGTCGGAAATCCAGGCCACATGAGCCCAAGTTTTTTGAAGTCACCTCCCCCTTCGTATAGTGAAGTGCGACGACATCACAACGGCGACAACTCTACCACCACCAACACCACCAACACCATCACAACTGCTACCGCCGCCACGACCCACAATGTGCACTCAAGCAGACCTGGCGAGAGCCAATGAACGGGGCTGGTGACTAGGCTTGCTGCAGTGAACGAGGAAAGAAACAGCTGAGAGAGCGATTCTATACCAGCTCACTGAGGGCGATAATTACATATAGGCGGTCGGCAAACGGGGCAGTGAGAGTAAGAGAAGCAATAAGTGGAGGACAGTAAGAGAGTGAGGAGTAAGAAAGGAGGAGTAAAAGATTGAGAATCGGAGAGTTAAGTGAGAACATGGAGGTCAGTGAGAACCCGTGAGAGAGCGGAATTGGTAGATGAACTCATGATAAGCTCAGATTAGTGGCCATGTGGAATGAATGGAGAGCAGACGGTATCTGCTATAGTACATGTCTTTGCTAACATCGTGTGACGAGGTCGTAAGACCCATAAAGGTATTGTGTTGGAACTCGTATTAATAATCTGGGTGACAAAACGTGTTAAATTTCTGAGTGAGATAGAACTATTCAAGAACGATTTGAACGTAATGGACACGAGCTCACATTACCATAGTGTCAATAAAGGGTTTTCTGTTAATTAAATAATTTGGTTCTATGATGTTCTTTTGGAAGGGCAATAATTGGAATTTGAGAAATGCATAGTGTCAATAAGATTTTTTTGTTTATGATAAATAATTAATTAATTTGGTTATATGTTTAAGTTATTTTGGAAGGGTGAATCAGGAGAGGGATTTATGATATGTGATGTGTCAATGAAACACTATGTGTGATAAATTTTTTAGAAGAAATTAATAGAAATAGTATAAATTGTTATAATTGCAGAATAATTAATTTGCAAAATCACCAAAAACCTAAATACTCATCAAAACTTTTTGTGCGAATGGAACACATTTACGTTATAATTGGATGGTTGTACAAGGCTTCACATGGTAAGAAGTTTCATGGGTATATATGGCTATTACATAGTACGACGTGTTGATTTTCTAATTTACCAGTCAATAAATATCTCGAGAAATTATCTTTACAAACAAATTCTTCACACAGTCACACAGTTTCACAGTTCTCATTACTATCAACGTGAAAATGCAACTAAAATATTTAGTTTGGAAAATATATTGAAAATTTCCAAATTTCTTTTGTTGGATTGAAAATTTGTTCAACTATTATTTACCCCATTTTATTTTCTAGAATTGCTATTGAAATTCAAAAATTCAATTTATACTGGTTGATTATGTGGATATCATGTGTCTTTATGGAATGAAATAATAATAATAATAATGATTTTTGTAAATGGATTATTTAAAAATAAATCATTTTTTTATAATGTACTCATTTTATTGTATACTCATCCCTTGTTTCGAAATGAATGCTGAGGGGAGTTTTAATTACAGCCAATACTTCAACGTACGCAGTGGCGGATCTAGACCGTCATCAAGGGGCAGCATTTCTGTTTAAAAATTATAATTTTACAACACACATTTTATAAATATTATCTTTAAATAAAATGCATAAAATAAATAATTAACAATAAACAATCGTATTATTAATAAGAGTAACAATTATTTATTAATGTTGTTAATCTGGTGTTATTAATTTCATTAATCTGGTGTCATTAATAAGAATAACAATTATATTATAGAAAACTAATTATAAATTATTGTTATTAAATAACAATTATTAAATTGGTAATACTTTTACAAAGTATGCCATTTATCAACTTAAATNGGGGGGGGGAGGCTTACTCCCTTTAGCCGCCGCTGAACTTTGATTTTGGTGCATCTGTGTAATGAAAGCGGTTTAGTAACAAATGATATAGTGATCTATCATAATAGAACCTTATTTCAATTCATTTCATGGTCATAACATTTTTGCGTTGAATCTGCGTTCTGTTGTGTATTCTCAATTTCACAAATTCTGTCTAAAAAATTATATAAATTACATCATCGCGTAGACTTAAATATTCATTTTTCTTGATCAAATATTGTAATACTTTTACGAATAAAAACTTTCTCGTAACAATACTTACGTCGTAATTTTTTAACGATCCTTCCTTTATGTTTGGGAAAAAATCTGATATCAGTGGCGGATTTAGACCGTAATCAAAGGGGGGTGGGGTTAACCAAGGAACATTGTTTAAAAATAATGGTTTGTCAACAAAATGTTTATAAATATCACTTTTAAATAAAATACATCAAACAAATAATCATCATTAACAATCTGGTATTATTAATAACAATAACAATTATTTATTAAATTTATTAGTATGGTATTGTTAATTTTATTAATCTGTTATTATTAATAACAGTCATATTATTTTATAAAATAACAATTATAACGAATAACAATTATTAATCTGGTAACACTTTTACGAAGTATGCCATTTTTCAATTTATCTGTTAAGAGTTGAGGTCCAAATGGGGGGGGGGCTATAGTCCCCTTAGTCCCCTCCCCACATAGATCCGCCACTGACTGATATTGCTATGGATATGCAGGCAAAAATATAAATTCAGTTTAAAATATAAAATTTCTTTATTTCGGACATCCGATATTTTGAATTTAATCACGTAATGAAATCTTTGAACTCAAGTGACATCACATCTCAATCGGCATGCTTCTTATGAGCAGCTCATCTTCTTGATACAAGCCCTTTTGGTCGATTGCAACTCGTTCTGTCATGTACCGTCTCTCCAACACGATCGAGAGTCATGTTGAAGCACTTTCATTACATAGAACACATCCCGGATAGCGATGCAGCGTTCTCAAGACGACTTTCGAAGACGACCATGTTTTATGATTAGTTTCTCTTATTCCATCCCCTTTTATATTGTGCCCATTCTTCCGATTGGTTTCGGTTCTCCACCATTATCCCCGAATGATGGGAAGGAGTAGTAAACCGTGAATTTAACACGCTTTTAAACAACACTCGGGCCACATTTTATGGTACCTCACAATAAATGCCACCTTACGTATAATAGAGTTATACCGCGCGGAGGATGCTCGCGTCAGCTGCAAAATGGACACTCGGAAGACGAGGCGGGAGACTGATGCGGAATAATTACATCAGGCAGGTGGCAGAGCACGGCCGAGAGCTTAATTTAGGTCCGTTACCACGAGGTGGTTGCTAGATCATGTGACATTTTTTGAAGAGGCGAACGGTATTGGATAATTAACGCTTAATTCCGATTTTTCAGCTTACATGATGAGTTACTGTATTCTTACTCCCAACAAATAATTTTATTAATATTCTTATTGTGGGAGTGATTTAAACATTAGTTAACTGAACAAGATTTATCGTATTTTTTTGTAAATGTATGACAAACCGCAATAATTTTGATTTAATGTGTATTTTTCAAAAGAGAATGCTGCTCCTATTTTCTGAATGCGGAGAATAAGAGAAACATTAGAATAGGGGTAAATACAGATCTTTGTTTTCTAATGAAACCAGAGTGAGTCATCATCGTAATGACAAAAAATCAACGGAAACGTCGATAAAATATAAAACATATATATATTTTATTGAAAGATGAAAAGTTCTATTTCCATCCATCGAGTCTGAGAGTTCCAAGAAGAGATTTTCGTTTATCGTTGGTTGCTAAGCTCTGCTCATTAAAAATCCCACGTGTGGATTATCTTGGCGGTTCGTTGCTGTCGAATCGGCGTCATTTGTTCCAACTCATTGAATATTGAAATAGTTCTCTCCTCCTGGAACCATTACGGTCTAATTTGTCGCACATGAGTGATTTCCATGGCTGGGAATTAATGCTTCACTATACATTACAATCCAATGTCAAATGGTTGAGATGGTGTACAACATGGAGTCGCGCTGGTGATAAAGATTTCAAACAAATGTAAAGTTTTTGGATTGAGATCAGAGAAAAAACATGCATTTAGTTGCACGAGACAGGGATAAATTATTATTGCGTCACAATTATCGCCTTAATCTGAGTTATCCTCGAAACGAAATCACCGGTTATTTTAGACTGGAACATTAGCAAGGATCCATTTACAGTGACTTGTCTCCTGCAAAAAGAAGAAAAAAAATCTAGCTTTCCTAATATCCTACTTAACACACTCCGAGTCGTTAAAATGAATTCGTAGAAGTCGATTATTACCTTCCATGTACATCCACTAGTATTAATTGAACTATTTATTTCATTCCCAAGTATTGAATTAGTTGGATATTATACTTAAGGACATTAAAGGATTTTCTACTACTTCAGTCGAAAGTTGATGAGATTGTGTCTTTCTGAACTTGGATCTACCCGTATTCGTATTGCAGTAACTTACTCATACGCATAATAGCAACATCTTTTCTCTAGGTTTGAATTATGAACTTTCCCTTAAAATTCATTAAATAGGCGCTGGAAAGTGCTCAACACTCAAGTCGAATTTATCCATGTGAACGAAACGGTGTTTGCGCATACTGACATTTCTACCACCTCATCCCATTTAATATACACACTTCTCGTAATTATTTAACATTCACTTTTTAAATTTTCGTGAGGAAGACTACGCGGCTGTCTGCAGATTTTAAACCTCAAAGAGAAAAGTATTCAGCTCAATGTTCTTTGCACTGTTTAAAGTAAAAAGAAATGTATATTATTGTTTGTTATATTCTCTCTTTGGCCCAAAGTTTAGAATTACTAATAATCAGCTCTGGGATTATATTTAGTGGAGAATAGAGGAGCGTGGCTAATATTATGAGCAGATGAAGATGATTGATTGTTTCTAAAGAAAAATATTGCAACTGATACTAGGAATGAAGAGATACAAAGGAAAGTCATGATAAAAATGGAAGACAGATATACAGAAACACCTAAAGAAAAGAACAGGAATGGTTCTGAACGATAAGTGGTAGTGGATATACCTAAGAAGTATAGGTACCACACATTCATACCGGCCAAGTTGTAAAAAGATGCTTAGAACCTACAGAGTAAAGTAAAGACTTCTAATAAATAGGAAAAATTAATTTTGAGTAGTTGTTTCTTTGAAAGTTTAATGTATCGTGTACTTGTTAAAGCTATCCTACCATTGAAATGCGTGTGTCAAAATATTTCTGTTTTGTTCGAAGCGAAACAAGATTGCCTCGAGGTTTCTTGTTCATTGCTGAGACCAGTTGCGATCTTAACAAGCCTCTGCTTTCATCGCAGGTCATAAAGCTGGTGCATGTGACGATGCTCGTAACTGCCCGCGAGATTTACCAGCACGAGACATGGGAGTTTCGGCAGCAAATAATTCACTGGAAAACTCCACTCAACCAGACAGAAGCTCCAAGGAATACAATCCAAATCTTAGTTGAAACAGTACTCTTTTTCTTGATTCATTTAAATTAGCAAACAGTGCCATGCAAATTGTAGTAACTTTACATCTCACCCCGGCAATAGTATCATAATTCCCAATTTTTTTTAAAATACCATTTTCTGTCTACTAGTCCAGAATACTAACACTTTTGAAATTGCAAAACTGGCTGATATGTAAGGGAAGTTGAGTTTCACTAGGGATTTGATTCCCTCCACCAAAGAACAACGAAACATTAGGATAATACGTTTATCGCAAACATTTTGTAACTCAATTCCTAACTCTGAAAGTTACATGATACACTAATTGCACTTTCGAAACATTCTTTACTTTATTTCACAATATAAGAGCGTTATTTTTTCTATGCTGTAAAATGAGATATTTTTAGTTGTGTCGTTATTCTCTACGGGGTATGAGAGTTTTATTTTTTCCGCAGAAAAATCGTAAATAACAGAAGCATAAGAGAATGGAAAAATCTAATTTCTTGCGATATGTGTATATCTCATATGAAAAGTATAAATTTATAAATTTATGGACAAAAAAGCACTACAAACTGTGTATGACCACGTGGAGGACAATAAGCTAATTTACAAGTTAATATTTACAATGAGAAATACAATGTATAAGTAGTGTATCAATTGAAAATCTACTGAAAACCATTCCTTACTTATATTGGTTTCGTTAGAATTACAACCTTANTATATATATATATATATATATATATATATATATATATATATATATATATATATATATTTCTACCAATGCGAAATTAAATGCAGAATATTATTTTCACTTTTAAAAATTTCTTTAGTCTTTTAGGAATCAATTTGTGATAAGATCGTGTAGCAAGAATGTCGTATTGTCCTTCTGTCCAGCGTGGACATTTGTGACCTCCCTTGTGTGTACCCTATTACAGTCCTCGTAAAGTGAATAGCTGGATGTTTTACGCATTTTACAAGGCGCACGCCGCCGCTGTTATTACCAACCACCTCAGTCGCCATCACCACAACCAGCGAGAGACATAATCTTTTACATGGTGAACGTCACCGCCATCACCAGTCTCCATCTAATAGCCACTCTTATACAAAAATTACACCTTCTTTTCTTTTTCATCACGACACACCACCATACTCATCAGCTCTACTAATTGTAAACTGCTTAATGACTTCAATCTAAATCACCTTAACCACAATAACTGGACGTCGTCACCATTTGCTTTCATATCTTCTCACTAACAATCCAGTTACATAAAATCAAATTTCACTTCTTTCTTCACTCTGTTTTATAGTCCAAAATCCCACGAACATTATCCGTCTGTATTCCAATCACCCTTTCTGTTTCTTGCTGTGTCGTTTGAAGAATACTGCTTCGTCTTTCTCCCGACCCTAAAAAGAAGAAATAAGAGAACCCAAGATGATGACAACGTCCGCGCTATGCCTCACAACATAAACAATAAAATAATAATATATCCCTCCGGATCTCCCCGACTAATATACCTAACTTTATTATCGCGGGACATCACACTCCGCCGGGACATCAAAAGTGTTTAGAAAGCAGCAAGGATAATGGCTTAATTAGAGATACTAAAATAATATTTCTGCGAGAGATGCCGGGCTGTTCGTTCAGCTTTATGGCAGCATTCGCACGCAGCGCCCAGTAATTTGGACAGCCGCCGCCGATACTTTCGAGCGCTGCAGTCACATCCCGATCGCGCGACCTCGGGACGAGCGTCCGGCCTTCGTATTTCTCTCTCCGGAATTGATCTCTTGCCGGGAAACGCGGCGTTGCATATTAGTCTCCGATAATGCTACCGCATTAGCGTATTAAAATACAAATGAGATGTAGTCCTCGAGGATGGCTTCTATCTCACTTCGCCCGTTTGTAATGAACGCTGTAGATCATGAGTAAGTATCAATAAAGAGGTTGCACGTTTCGGTGGACGATGTCAGTGGGGAGCTGTAGGGACTCATGGTACTTTCGTGTAAAGCGCTTATTACGGAAATTAATACCAACGGAGAGAAGAGGTAGCATGTACTTTGAATTGAGAGGTTACTTTGAGTGGGATAAATGCTATCTGGCCCAAGAGTGAAAGACTGATTTCCTTTCATGGATCCCTACTATCTCAATAAACGTGATGGACTTGTGCTGTTGATTTTCGGAGATTGAAGGCACTGAAGGGAATTGAAAGTTGATTCAATCTCGGAAGATTTATATTTGAATTTTTTTATTTTTTGACGTGTATTGATAAACTCATTGATGAAAGTGGTTTCAAAACAATACTCGCTGGAACTCACGTGGTGAATCCTGTAATCCTAATACGAATCCACGTACTTCCCGAGTTACTCATTTAAACAAACAGCTTAGATAATATTTTCGAAAAACTGATTTGGTAATAAATAATGAAAGGATCCATGTTTTTTGAAAATACTTTTTTTCTGAATATTTTCATATACTTGAAGCATTGTGAAAACATGAGAACATCTTTATAATAATAATAATAATAAATTATGACAGGAATACGTAACTAAAGGGAGGTTTGATTATGGGGAATAAACAAAGCTATGTACTTTTTGGAATGAAGGAGTCTTAGTATTAGTGAAGAATATGGGAAAAATATAGGTATCAAAATTGGAATGCAGTTATAAAGGTTAGTATTCGCTTATACTTCATGAAGAGGGAATAATGGTAAAAATGAATTTAAACCAGAGATATGGAATAAATAAGACTTATTATTTCACTATCTCAAACAGAACATGTATATCTCCAAGTCTACTACAGTAGTCGACTTTACCATACTTACATTTTAACGATCAAACAGATTTTTTTTACTTTGGTTGCGTTCATTGTAAATTCTCGGATATTGTTTGCATTCCTAACTTTCAAATATATGATTCTAAAACATTATCATTGACACATTTATATTGATAGGAAATTCCTGTTAAAATGTAATGAGGTACACTTTGGCTTTAAATACATTTTTTATATTAATAGTTGTTTTCAAATTACGAAATAGAATAATGACACACTATCAGATATAATTCTATTGGATCTATTGTAGTGGAGAATACTCTAATTGTAAAACCATTTGCTGTTGAATGATAGTATTATTGCTTCGTTGATGTTTGAGTGGATGACCTAATAAGTTGGTGCTCCTTTTACTGAAGTTTTCTTTTTATAAATACGCTCATATTTATCTTTCCACACAGCACATAATTTACAGTAATTCTTTTATAACATTTAAAAGCACCAGACATACGTTAACAGTCTTTTTTGTATCGTTGCTACGAACATCAACACTCTGTCTACATCTCACCATCCATAAAACACTGGAACAGCACGACTCGTATTTGTCAATAGTTTTAGAATGCTGATCGCGTGAATTGTATTACACTTTCAGAATGTTTGAATACCGTTGGTTACGGTCCAAGTTTCTTTGTACTCAATAAGAAAGGTCTTGAAGCTGACCTCCTCGATAGTTCGTACGGCACATATGTGTCTATCGAAGCTGTCACACGTAATAGTTCGAAGGGAATATCCTTCCATTAAGGGAGGTATTCGATCACAAGACATTTGACGGTTCACTTCGAGACAAAAGAGATTCGATGCTGAAAGGATTGAGTCTTCGAGGCTTACTCGCCGCTTCGTTGTTGTTGTTGTTATTGTTGATGTGATTGGGGGCGGGGGAGCACTTGCTGAGCGAGTCGGCGGGCGGGGCTGGAGGCGGTGGAGTTGGTGGCGAAGGTTGAGTGGGGGGTGGGGGCGGTCGGAAGTGCCCCCGGAAGCCGAGATCCGCTGGAGAACGCGTCGATCGGAAGTCGTCGTCTGCCGCCGTCGTACCAACGAAGCTCGGATAGATGAGCAAGGGAGGCGGTGGTGCCCCTGCCGACGAAGGGACTTCCCCGTGGTCGTCGTGGGAGGAACACGTGTCGTCTCCGACAACGTCGATCTCCACGTCACGAGCGCTACTACCGCCACTGCCACCCCCGGCGCTGCTGGAGCAGCAGCTGTTGGAGTCGGTGATGTGGGAGAGTGGAGGAGCGGGGCCCAAGGAGGACGATGGCGAAGGGCGGGTCCCTCCGCTGGAGGAGCTCCCGGATGCTTGTTGCGCTTTCTTGCCTTGTTGCTGCGCTTCCCATTCGCGACGGAGAGTCGCCAAGTCCACCTGCGGAATAACAGAAACAATTATTCATCCCACTCCGTGTTATTTTCTGTAACGAATTAGATTTTAATTTCAGAATTATATGCAAAAATTTTCAATTGTTTAAGAGTTCACTGCAAAATTTTCAATTGCTTTGTATAATTTAACCGGTTAGTAAATAAACACAGAGGTAAAATAAGTTCGTTTACGATGTAGAGCAGGTTTAATGCATTTTTACCCATATGTAAGTAATTGGAAGAGGGAATAAATTGCCTAAATTTATATTTCACGGTAATAAAAACAACCATGTAGTCTTTGGAGTTGATCGAGGGACCGCAATTAGCATATCGAAAGTACACTACATACTTTTTAACTAAATACACGTACGATAATATTATGCTTCCAAATCAAATGAAAATGTTTACTTTTGTAGAGCTTTTTTGGACCCATAGATTAGCGATAAGAACGAAGTGGAATTAAACACGGAACAAAAACTATAACACTAATGGAACGGACTAAAATCTATTGATGGAACTTTCTATAGTGAAAAACTATCCCCTTACTAATGGATAAACATTTTTAAAAAATTTATACCATGCACATCCGCTCAACTATGCGAACCAAACCGTTTTTAGGTCACGTTGGTATTTCGAACGTTTTGGTGTTGTTGCCACCCCACGCGGTTACTTTAGGTTATTAAAATTACGGGATGTTTTTTTCTTAACTCTGAAGTTGATTGCATCTCATCTGCATGCCCTTCATCCGTACTTTGAATTTTCGTCGTTTCCCGTCCATGATTCTTCCTTTTCCTTTCTATTTTCTTCTTCTTCTTCCTATCCTAGCAGTACACTACTATACTAGTCTACTCTATACCTGTATGCCTTTGGCCTGCAACTTCCTCTGCTGCCTCTCCAAAGCCTTCATGAGCTTCTTCTCCCGTCGGTCATGTTCCTTCCTCCTGAGCTCCTCTTCTGGGATTGGCTCTCCGCTGCAGGTCTGCGGATGCGCGTTGTGCGCCGGTCGCCCTGGGCCCTTCTTCGTGTGCTCCTTCTTGCGCCATTTGGCGCGGCGGTTCTGGAACCACACCTGCGCACATGAACGTCAACCTACGATGAGTAACATGTGGGCGGGATCAGGGGAAATCCAAATGAAAGTGAACTTTCTAGCAAACTACAAATTAAAGTAGAAATATGTTCTGACATTTTTGTGAGAAACCTCCGATGTATAATTATTCTGTCCGAAGGTATTAGATTTTTGGAGAATGAGTGAAATTTCTTTCGGTGGGGGAGGATTAAAGAAGCATTAATGTTCATTGGGGTTTCCATAGTTTAGAGTTGATAGGTTTAGGTCAAGACACATAGAGAGCTTGTTGATAAAAACAATAATTCTTGAACATAGAAAGTTGGAGGCCAGTATGTGGATAAAATTTACAGAGTTTACAGTATGTTATTGGCTGTTCGGGTGGTGTCATATCTCAAATCGAAACTATCAGTGGTTTATACCACAATGGTTTCATACATTCAATCCTCCTCCTCGAAATTATATTTTGACACATATCATGGGGAGTAGTAAACTTTTCATTTCAGTGAGCAAAAGTGTTATAGCCGAAGTTTGGTATGGATTGTAAATTCAACAATCCAATAATTCTACTAGTATTAATTCTACTAAAAATTTTGTTCATTATTTTTTCTTAATTTGATGTGTAGAAACATCACATTACAAATTTTTTATAATTACGGTATTGATTTGTATTGTGAAGTTTACTTGTAAACTGACATGCTACATTAACGAGAATCTCAGGGTTTTATGAATGTTCAATTAATTGATATTTTTACTCACACCTTTTTAGAACGCCGTTTATTCTGTAAAGATTTATATGTATTCCTGGAAAGCAGTAATCCATTTAACAGCCCGTCTCCCTCCATGTGAAGTGATGGAATTTGTATACTTAATGAAATAGATCGTTTTCGTCCGGACGTCCGCAATTCCCCTCAGAAATGATGAGGCGGCCTCTTTGTTCTAAACTCCCGTGTTTATAGAAACACCTCTCGTCATTAGGCGCAGCGCCCTAACAATTTTACAACTGAATAAATACATGAAACCTTGGAATACAGCTACCACCTTGTGTAAGACGCGGGATGTAAATGAGGGTAGTTTTCCTTGTGCCATTAATGATTTCCAAAGGCCTCCAGTACAACCCTGTTTTTGGGCGCTCGTTTTGTTCTTCTACCTGAAGTCTTCGGAATTGTTTTGTCCGGGCCGACAACTTGATCGTTACGTAAATTTGTTTTTTACTCGCCTTGCCTTCATGGCTTAGTGGCAAAGGCAAAATATTTTCAGTTTACTCTCGGTAATCGTCTTGTAACAATTCAATCTTCTCTGCTCTTCACGTGCGGGACAGTCGTTTTTTGTTTAAAACACGCCTCACTTTAGGGAAGGACCAGGGGTGACCAAAGTATTGTTTTATTGGAGACATGTATAATATAATCTTCTCGAAACCCTTGTGGAATGCTACATAGTCGTAAATGTTAGGTTTTTATTCCCGAGTAAGATTTTTCCCATCAGTTGTTTTCTATTATGAAGTACAAAAATCAACGTTTTATGGCCGAAGTTCGAGTATGGTATACAGGTGTTTATTTGACGCGAAAGTTATTATAACGTATCAATTTTTACATTTTTTTTCTCAAAAGAAAGTGATCGAATACTCAAGAACATAATATGAAATAATAATATTAGGTACAAATTGATACAAAACTCAATACGACAAACATTTGTTGTGAGAGTATTTCAATGAGTCAATTATATTCTATTCAGTATCTCATATAAAAAAAAAGTGATATAAAAAGTGTAGGTAGTAAATTATCATGTATTATGTTAGAAAATATACTTTTCAAGTGTGATATTTTTGTACATAAAAGTCTGGCAAGATGTTATCAATGCATTGCTGATTATTATAATTTGCTCTCAAAAAATCCTATTTACTAGTTTAAGAGTAAAAAATTCTTGTTTTTTTAGTTTTATTATTGAAAGTAAGCATTGTTTCATCCAAATTTATTTGTAACTTATTTAAAGTGGTACTATAACTATACGAATTTCTAATGTTGAAAAACTGAATTCCTTTTATGCACGGACTGAGTATTAAGGTTTACGGAATGATTCTCAGTCTCATTCCAACCAAATCGATAAGTAGCTCAGTGTCGACAAATATAATTTATGAGAAATGTGCGTGAGACTTCTATCTCACCAAGTTTCAGAAATACGAAATAAATTAACGAATATCTGCAGTTCAAGGTGTTTTCCTTTTATGCCACTCTCATTTAAAAAATGTTAGGTTTCAGATCAGTTTCATTCCTCTCTCAAAACTCCGATTAAAATTTGTTTCTGAATCAAGGAGTGGTTATATATATATATAAGTATGGTATTTTTATACTTTTTTGAACATTTTTCATAGTCCAATCAGATGACATAAGTTATTTAATTTCTTCCTTTTCACCGGCTTCCGGAGGTACTGAATCACTAATATATTCAGTTACATCACACACCATGTTACTTCGTTTACATGTGCATTTCAGTCAGAGTCAATCTTAATAAGAATTTTCCTCTTCACTCTACGTAAAACTCTCAAAATGATTTGGTGATGGCTTGTATCATAAATAATTACTCTGTAAAAGCTTAAGTAAGTCAACTTGTGACCTTGCATTTCGTCATATTAAACGTTTTTTGGTCAAATCCGTGGTCAAATTGGTCATTTTTGGACACTCCTTTCAACTTTTCATCCTATTTTAATTTTTCTTGGTACTGTGAAGACGACTATAAAGATATTTTCTTGATGTACATAAACATTTCCAGTTATACTTGAGATGATCCATGACTTGAGAGATATAATCGTCCACTGTCAGACAACTGAGGTATCATATTTTGATCTCTGCTCCCCAGGAATCGTCTTCACTCAGAGAGCTCCAAACATAAGTGAACTCTCATATGAAAAACATTTAGTTTTCGAGTCCTTTGATCTCGTTTTTATATTAAATAATATTCCCTTTCACCTTCTTACGTCTTCACAAGTCTTAAGTTGCGATTGCGAGTTCGATATCGTTGTAGCACAGTTGTTTGATTGATCTTGGAGATATTCGCTATATTCGTTGAACATTCGTTTCCAAATACTTCTGTCAGGGTGCAAAAATGGCAGGCGTAAGTGACGATCGTCCGAACTGTTCGAGCAGTGAAAACGTCTACTCCGAAAAGAAAGTATCACTTGACTTTCTGATTAAGGTTAAATAAAAATCAAACATTCAATTCAAGAAAACGTTATTACATATTTTTAAAATGGACTTTAAAAAAAGTTGTTAAATGAAAGACGATTATAAAATTGTGATATTATGACGATATTCGGTGTGAATTAAGAGTAACTTAAGAAATTAATTCGTAAGGAATAACTTCATTTAATTCATTTAAAATGATTCTTCTGCATGTATGAAACACGCTGCTGTGTTTCTAAACATGTATTCAAACAAAACGTTCATTTTCAAAACAGGCGGAACGTAATTATTTTCTTAAATAACTGGTTTTTAGAAATTGAGATGATATGATGTTTAAATGTAGAAATTTATTTTGAAAAGTATTCAATACAATTCCATTTTCATTCCTTGATTCCTTCTCCAGTTATTGAGCAAAGAAAATTATTCACACTCTGGACGCAGCGAAATTTTGAACAATTCTCCAAGTGTGAAAGTATGTTGATAACAACGTTTTTCAATTATATACAATGTTATTTCAGAACAAATGGTAAATACGAACCTTCGTGAGAGATTATTCTATCCACATACATGATCACCTATCCTCCCCCTTAAGCAAAATCTTTGTTACTCTCCTTGATCACAAATTATTTGTCATGTGGCGTGTCTGCTGTCTTACACCAATCATAACACTCGTTGTCAATTTAGTTCTATCACGTTTCCCATTCTGAATCATATTTAACTTACGTTGCCCAAATTTAACATATGGGGCAAATAGCGCAACACGCCCTTGAGGAACGGGTGGATTGGTACATCGTTACACTGCGTTACGACGGGGTAGGGGGTGTTAATCTTGGAGTTACGTAACGTTATTTTATAAGGTATTCTATAGGACTCTCTAAACCTAAAAGTTTGTCACTCGAATCTATATACTCAATCGCTTAATGAGAACACTAAGAAATTAAGACAGTGCATCAAAATTCAACAATAAATAATGCTAGGGGTTAGAGAAGTGGGGGGTCGGCGTATCGTTGCACGTGTGTTATGGAGGGGAGGTGGATGGTCAAAAATGAATATTTTTGCGTTCCGTAATTTACAGACATAATCTATACGAACCTCAGTGTCTTCATTAGACTGTATCCACTCCCCTGATTCGAGTCACATCACCCGCGATGCCAGGCACGCGCGCGCACGTTGCGACCAGGTGGCACCCCTGCTTCTACCTGCCCGTGTCCCCGAGGCTTGCACGCCGCGTGCAGCCAGCCTACCCTTCGCTTCGCAGCCATTTCCTTGGAATCTGAGGAAGGGGTAATAACAGGCACTGACTCGTCAATGACGCCGCCGCTTGCTGTCTGTGTCTCTCCGGGTGGCGTAAATCGAAACCTTAATGCATTACGGAGCCTCCCACTACAACGGCAATTATTTAAGTAAAAATTAGAAATGAAAGTATTACAAATAATTGTGGATAGAGATAATATACACACCTCTAGTTATATTGAGAATATTTAAGAAATAGTTCTATTACAAATTAAACCTACTTATGAATACAGATATAATGCGAACTACTCTCCCTAGACTGATTACAAATGGGAAAATAACTATTTGTGGATATACATAAAACATAACTCTAAATAGAGTACAAATAAGAAATGAAACTATTACAAATAATTGTGGATAAAGAGATGATATACACACTAGTGCCTATATTGAGAACATTTAAGAATGATAGGAATGAGGGATAATGTAAAAAGAAAAATCAATAATGACTTAAACCTAATGAAGAGCACAGCGGACAGAACCTAGCGTTTTCATTGGTTGCCCATGTCACCGACTCCAAGACCTGAAACCAGTGCGCTAAAGCACGATCATTCAAATTGCCACGAACGATGACATTAAATGTTCTATTTAGAAGAGAAAACAATTAAATTACAACGCAACCCCGAAATAAAGTTGAATACTATTTGATCTCTAGTGAACAAAGTATAATGCAGATTGTTTCACTGAAAATGCTATATTTCGACGAAAACTTGCTGTAAAAATATAAATTAAAATGCATTTAGTTCTTATCCATTTGAAAGAAGCTTGATATTATTATTTTTTTCAGAAAAAGAAAAGGAAACATAATGTACAATACGTATAAAGAGTTATTCTTTTGTGGCATTTGTATAAGGAAGACAACGTCACTTGTTTTACATTTTTTGAATAATTTATCATATTCCTTTGATATTTTTCTTTCCCAATTATACGAAATTTTTTTAAAAACCTATGACACGTTGTATATTTTAAAATAATTTGCAATTTCTGCTATTGTTTTAATTTTAAATAAACTATTTTTGAGAGGTTACGTAACTTGATTCATTCTGTTATAACGCTTGTTATGGTCCTCCCGTTATTTTCAATCCTAATTGTTCAAAGTATTTTCAAGTTACCTATAAAATGTTGTGTGAAGCAGACATCCGTACTAATATTATGAAGGTGTAAGTGCACTTGTATATTTGGGGAAGCGTATCGTGTAAACCACGGTACAAATACAGTCGAAATTCGTTTTTAAAAGTAGCTTGAAACCCGGATGGTCCGTGCAGAAAATTTGCATCCTCAAGTGGTCTCAGGGAAATTACTTGTGAGAGTATTCAAATTTACGTATTTTTTCAACTTGTGTCGTATTTTCGTCGATAACGGTTGATTTTATATATTCTAAATAACAAAAGTGTAGAGTTGGCATATTCAACATTACTAAACAGTCAATGGTTACTGAAATATAGACGATTGACTGGAAAAGTGGTGCCCGCGCACCGTCTTTTCAACCGCCACCCCCTCAGCCCTAAACCCTCAGTGACGCCGGTGACGCCGGTAGCATGCACTATCCTGCCTCCAAGGACCCTCTAAACTGGAATCTGAAGAGAAACTGCGGTACGGAATTTTTGCATACTTAAGTCGTCTCATCTCCTACAACACATCGTGTTTTATGAATTGCGTATGAAATAAGTCCTGATTTATCAGAATTGTACAATATGTATTATTATGTTTATAAAAAAATATTATAATTGGTTTGTTGCAACACAAAGAAATCTTGCTCACTACTTATTATTCTTGGATTTAGAGGATACACAACAGAACAAACAGTTATCAATGTTTTTGGTTGATATTGAGCATAATACATAAACGCATTTGATTGTTTTTGTGGGGGAGCGGGAATTATGGCGCGAGTTTTAACTTATATATTCGTAGACCCTTGTATGTATTGTACACTTAATTAATTGGTACTCATTAACAATATACTCTGAAATCTTGTTTTCTTATATGTTACGACACTTATTACACGAGAGCAATAAAGGAACCCTAAAAACACTAGTTTTCTTTTAAACAGTAAATATATTTTGTACAGCTTTTAAGCCCAGACTGTTGGGGACGCTCCTTGGTCAATATTGAGTACTCTTTAAAATATAATGAAAGTGTATGAATTGTTTTGTAGTCCTTTAATCTCAATAAAAGTTATTAATATTTCGCACTTAATATTATTCATAGTGTGATAAAGAAATGCAACGATGATGAACTAATCTATCAGTTAGTGGTTTTAAGAAACCCTATCCTCTTTATATCATGAAGACCAAGATATCAATACAGATGTGAGCGTGTTATTTTGTTTTTTCTTCAAATATATCATCATTTACATGCGCGGTTTTGCGAGCAACTAAGTGCTCCATTATAATGCTAAATAGAGTCAATACCTATTTGAATGTTTTATGAAGTTTATACCCATTTTAATATAGTACGAAATTTATTGTATAAATCAGTTCCAAACTGGGTGCTTGAAGTCTGCAAACATCGATTTACACGTGAAACAAGGAACACATAACACTTTCACCGCATTGCACTGACGTGTTCACCAAACTTTCATACATATTTCCTTTTCTTTTTTCCAGAAAAAAATATCCGTCTGAAAGAAGCTTAATAATATCAAAAACCAAATGTATCATTATTCACATTTTTACAGGAAGTATGCGTCGAAATAGAGCAATATCAGAGAAATAATCTGTATTATACTTTATTCGCTAGAGATAAAATAATATTTAACTTTATTCCGGCGTTACATCAAAATTTAATTGCTTTTCATGTTAAAATAGAACATTTAATGTACGTGATAATTTGAATGATCATGTGTTGGCGCGCTGGCTTCAGGTCTTGGAGTCGGGGACATAGGCATCCAATGAAAACGCTTGGTTCTGTCCGCTGTGGTGGGAGACACTGTAATGGGTTTCGATTTACGCCTCCGGGTGACGGGAGACATTAGGATGGAGACATTAGGATGGAAAGTGCTTGAAACCACGTGGATGGACATTTAACTCACGAGGAAGAATGGAATGTGAATAATTCGAAGACAGAGGACAGTTAAATGACTGCTAATTGTAAGGAATTCAATTTTACCTCACTGGAATTCTGGGTTCAGAGACTCGAATTTAAGTTTATTTTTGAATAAGAGAAATGGAGTATTTTTTGTAGTTTTCCCACACGATCCTAAAAATTTCAGTTTCATCAAATTAGCGAGTGAGAGTAAAAGCTGAAAAGTTTGGAAAACACTCCCATAAGCTAACTGACTACAGTAATATCAATTAAATCAATTAAGGACATTTAGCAATATATGTATTTCACTGTGAAGAGTTTTTGAGAAACAATATTCTGTTCAAAGAATTTTTAGTTCTATCTTATTTTTTACAAATAATCCTTAGAAATTATGAGTTCAAACTGAAAAAAAACTTTTGCAGATTGTGTACGTAAAATTTGGAGATATGTAGTATCGAAAAAAAGAACATCACAAGGTTCATAAATATTAACTTACTACACAGTACTATTTGAAGAAATTCTAAACAAATACGCTTGAATGAATGATGTAACTGGAGACTTCTAGTTTAAAGATTCGTATCTTTCTTTCTGATCGTGATTTTGAAATTGAACATATAGACAACAAAAAACTTATATTAGTAAGCATATCTAAGCATTTATTTTTAGTGAAAATAAGTGAGCATCTTCTTATAACCAGTCGATGTCCTTAATACTAACGGCCTAGTAAATAATTTAATACGATAATTGTGTCAGTGATAAAGTATCAAAATTATTTTTGATAAAGTGAGGAGAAATAAATTATCTTATCATTATAAACTTAGTTGACATTTTCAAGGTAGCACGTTACATCACAAAAAATGCTGTATTGGTTTAGGTGCATTTTCTCTTCCACTTTTTCATACATTCGCCAAGAATATGTTTGTAATATCAAGATTCATACCATAAAATAAACTTTGAAGGGTTTGCGTACTGATGGAAATTTTCGTAATGAGTGAATTTTTAATGAAATCTTGATTTGTAAATGAGTATTGAGAAATGCATTTCAAGAACTTTTTTTATTTTGTCCCGATAAGATGTTAAAAACTTTCTACGCACCATTAATGGATTTTAAATAACATTTTGAATAAACAGGTCGTGTATAATAAAACGAAAGACTCTTAAGGTATGTTAAGTATCAAGTAAAGTAATTTCTTGAAGATTAATTATTAGTATACATGAGAAAATTTTAATTTTAACTTTCCCCAACTGAATCATATCAGTTTCCTACTTCATTTGCATATCTCCTGTCAAAAATAATACATGGTCTACTAATTCATATTTGTGGGAAATTTGACTTCAACGATCAAGAATTATGAGGAGAGAAATCTTGGGTGCGTTAGGGAACTTTCGTATAAAGTGTCCACATCGAACATGGAACTTGGGATGGAGAAAACTTTAGAAAATGGGATGGAGAGAGTGTTATAGTTTTTTCTAAAATTTTATCACTTGGTGGAAAATTTAACAAAGAAAAAAACATTAATATTAATGAGAATCAATTTGGTCTGATTCTTCTGACAGTAGTCAATATCCTGTTTTCCACATGTAAATTTCTTTCGAGTGCGAAATTGTTTCCCTAAAATGTTATTAAACAAGTATCATTGTCTACAATACAGACCTTCCAATAACAAGTATTCATTCTCTAGACGTTGTAAAGCGCATTAAAAATATTTACATTGTCTTAGCTTTGCTCATTAGATTTGTGGAATAAACAAGGGTTCTGTAAATTATCATATAAATTTAGAACATTTTCGTTGTGTCTTTGCAATATTAAATGTATACTTTCACATCCCCGATAGCTTATACCGTGAAAAATTATCTTATTTCTTTGATACAAAGAAATTTGGAAAGAGATGTAAGGTGCATGTAAGAATCTCGTGCAGTTAAGTTCTTTTTCTCTTAATACATTTATTGAAACAACATACATGTGGTGAGGCAAAGAAAATTTAATTAATGAGTAAAGTAATTTTCGAAAGCTCCCGATAATTAGAAGTTTTGAAAGTAGCCTTAAGTGTTCACGACTTTCCAAAACGAGAAGATGGTGCTAATTTGCTAGCAAAATCTGGAAATTGGGAACACGAGTCAGACACGCACATTCATCACTAAAAATCTTTTTTAAACTCCAAGAGCTCCCTCGCTTTTGGAAACTTCCGTTTCTGTTGCATGTTGAAACGTTTTACACTGGACACCAGAACTAAATGTTTCCTCTCGTCAAAATTTGAAGTATCTTAATTCATTCAAAATGTTTTACAGAATTTTTTTTTTCAAAATAAAGTATGATGTTCGATTTGAAAATGAATAACAGTTTCAATATATCTGCAGCTAATAAAGGTACTCATTATTTGTATGTCAGATGTATAGCTTAAGTTATCTCTGTGAAAACTACATTTAGGTATATTCATTCGTTTAGAATATACATGAGGGGTTCACATTTACTGACTCGCCCCGTATTCTGCGTGTCCTAATTTATAAATCGTCCTCAAGTAGGGCTGCAATATACCGAATGATCGGTGGTTCAAATATCACCGTTGCAATTGACATTTTAAATCCACATTTTATACATTTATTTATGATTTTATTACTATATTAATATTATTTATGTAATAAATGTGTCCATTTTCTTATAAATTACGTCATTATCCGCCGAACCATTTTGATAATTGGAGATTGTTTTACTAAGATGATATTAGACAACTAGCATAACCAGCTAGAAATTCATTGAAACCAACCTACTTTTCTATAACACGAACCTTTACTTTTATTGGAGTCCGAATATTTTATTTACCTGGATAATATGGCAGATACTAATTTCCCCCATCTAGTTGGACCGTCTCTCCCAATAGTTGTAGGCAAGTTTCACACCGTTTCATACTCAGCATTAAACAATCTAAACAGAACATCATATCAGTTATTAATAGAATACGATAATACGCAATGGAGCATTACGAAACTTAAGGAAATTTCCCTACTAATATTATATTAATTAATATGGTCAGACGCGTCGGAGCTGTTGATTGTCAAGACTAAAGGAGTCAAGTAGCTCCTTTTCCTGATGAAATTTTTAAATGCGGATTTTTAAATTTTATCTCTGAAAGGAAAAGGTGAATGATAAAATAATAGGAAATCGCCAACAAATATTTTAATGCTGTAAAGTACAATACTTCATTTGTGTGATTTCCCCGTCCGCTTACGCAGAAAAGGAACTACAACTTTCTGGGACATTGGTGTGTTAATGTACATAAATGTTTGTTGGTTTCTTATAATAATCATTTTCATTAGTGTACACTCCTCTGTTAACATACTCACTATTATAATCAAGGGTCTGTATGAATAAATAAATTTCAAAAAATAAATTATTAAAAATTTGATAAATAAATAAATAATTGTTTCTCAAACAAGTAGTTACAAACTGCGTATGGCCATATAGAGGAAAATAAACAAATTTTACTCTAAAATTTATACTCTCTTTTTCATTCTTGAACTGTGGGAGAGAATTATTCTCGCGCGGATTTAGATTGTACTTCTTTATTCTTTATAGCTAGTATTTCATGGCTCATAACGTAATTTGTTAGAGCGCAAAGGTTTTACGTTCAATTCTCTCGTAAGGCATTTAGTGTGAATGATTTCATCATTCATCCACCCTGTCTGTGTCGTATTACTTCATCCCAAAACTTGTATATTAGCCATGAGATAATTATTAGGTAATTATACGACTGGCGAAAAAAAAAAAGAGCCTAAACACAGTTATTTAACGGGACTACAGGTAAAAGTAAAGTCTACAGTATTTCGACGTAAAATGTAGTATTATGATTAGTCATCGATTTAATCAATAATGCAATCCTTGTATGATAATAAATCAAGCATTTCACCAAGTTTCTTTACAGAATTACATCAATATGACTGATATGATTAATCATGATACGTCGAATGAAAATAAGAGACGGGACCGGGATTCGAACCCGGGACCTTGAGCTCA
>NNCF01126219.1:248883-261289 GCA_002313205.1 Laupala kohalensis | reverse complement strand
AATGGTAGACGGGCCCGAGAGGCGAACGGGATGGCGCAGTTGGTAGGCGCATGAGCGCGTAGAGCTCAAGGTCCCGGGTTCGAATCCCGGTCCCGTCTCCCATTTTCATTCGACGTAACATGATTAATCTGTTACCTGTCGGTGAGGTTCACCGTAATCTAAGAGATTTCTATGACTGATATGATTTTACAGATGTACGCATTACTCATAATAGCAATTTTTGAGAATAAAATTGCATAAGACAATATTGGAAGAAAATTCAACATTTTAATTATTCTAAATTATTTCGTGTTTATTAGCTCCTATTGACCATTAACAAGAACGAACTAAACATGTACTCATTGATTTGTTCCAATTTAAGATTAATGAGTTCCTGCTACAGACAGAAAACACCAGTAACAGTTAAATGTATTCCCGTCATTTATCTTAATAACTATTCGCTTTTTCACTCAACTAATTCCTTCTTTCGCGCTGCTCTTGGCGTCTGAAGGCGCTAAAATCCCGGCCGATGGAGCCCTCAGATTTCCCATAATTTCGCATTACTCATACGAGACCAAATGCTGCCTTAATGAATAGTCTCCGAGAGGTAACCAGTGGTTAGCGTTCGCCGTTAAGTTAGATGTCCCGGTGCCCGTAGGGTGAGAATATCACTTAATCACCGAGGACAGCCGTTGGTGTTCGTTCGGGCGTCTGCGAGGAGTGAGCTTGGAAGTCGGGGTAATGACTCGCCTCCTCGCACGAGGACACCCGCGCTGCGAGCGGACGGAACGTCAACTACCACCCACTCTCCCTTCGCACATGATCCGCGCTGTTTCCGGGATGGAGCGGACTAGATGAGAGGTCGCCGGTCAACGATTTTATTTTGGGAGGAACGTAGATCTCCGAGGGCTGTGAGGTTATTGAAAATTGGACTGCTCGGTGTGAAGTGATGTAATTTACGATACTATTGAAATATAATTTTACTACCAATTCAAATTTTACAGCGAAAAATTGGCCTACTAACCAAACATATATTTTTTATGAAATCCAAGAAAAAAGAACTCATTTTTTGAGCTGGGTGCTTGTGCCCGAAAGAGTCACCTCTTCCCCGCAAAAAGAAAGAGAGTGATCCATGAACTACTTTTATTTTGCTGTGTGTGTGGTGGGGGGACTTGAACCCAGAAGCCCCCTTAAATCGGTGGCGTTGGTCTAGTGGTAGCGTCTTCGCTTCTCCGACCCCGCAGAGTGCTAGAGTGTGGCGTTCCCACCCTGCTCGGCTGAATTAGGTTAGGTTTACAGCTAGGGTTTCTCTCACCTACTCCAGACAAATGTCACTTCGGTATCATAAGTTCCCCGACAACCCAACCTGCCTCCTACCCAATTCCCTTACTCAAGTCCAACGGTTAGGTGGAAGAGCAGGCCTGGTGGCTGGAATCTCGTCAAAAGGCATAAAATAAATAAAATAACAAATCATCCAGTGTAAGTAAACACAGTGACCTCATGGACACTGTGTTTACATTCATGGTTTCAAATTCCGAGGACCACTAATTGAATATTATGTAAGATGAACACTTAGGTTAAATGATGGTTAGAGAAAAATATTTTTTAGTATGAAATTCTCCGATTGAACGTAAGAAACGTGCCTTATCAGATGGTTTAATAAAATTAAACCATTTACTGTTACAGGTATTTTTTGGTTCCCCTAAATCATTTCGACGAGTCGACGCCAATCGAGTTTGTTAAAACATAGGTAATAAAGGAGATTAGAAATAGAGCAAGGTAAATTGAATGAATAAGGGGAACCCTGAAGTGTGTCTTCTTATACAACGAATAATTTTCTATTTTCTAATTTATACAACGAATAATATTTGCAAATGCGTATTTTGGGAAAAACGCTATCTGGTTTAGGATTTTACTTCATCCCTACTCGTACCCTTTTTTTATGGCGGAAAAAGATCACAGATGGAGATGAAAGATCATATTCAGCTCGTCTCCCCTTTAATCATAAAATACTTCAGCTCATTTACCGTCGATTGACCAAGGACAGTATGAAAAAGTATGCCAAGAAAACCGTAGAAGATTGGAGTGATGAAAACTCTTTCCAACTGATACTCGAATTGCGACAGCGTCAACCAGATTTTCGTTCAGTTACTGAGATCGGTTGCGTGGAGAAGAGAAATCTTGATGATTATGTGATGTTAGTAAACATTATCTTGAAGATATTTACGATTCGAATCAATTAATAACACGACATGAATTTTAGGTTTGCAAAAAAAAATATTTTTTTTATTTGAACCCGAATGAAATGATTTCGTAACACGTAAATTTTCTCAAATTAAATTTTGCCCTAAGAAGATGAGAAATGAGCTAGTAATTCTCCGCTCAGTTCGATCCTGAAACGAGCCAGTGACGACAGACAACATGTAGCGTAATCAATTACGAACACATGCAGAACACCTAGTAAAGTACCAGCTGCCAAGTCCGAGACCTCAGTTCGAGTGATGGCGAGGGTGTTTGACGTGTGAAGCGGGGCACCCGGCGCGAAACCGGCGTGTTCCACCCCCACCCTCCCGAATCCCTACCTCCTCTGCCCAAGCCTTCGTTTCCGTGCACTTCATGAAGACATTACAGGCATCGTGACGTGGCCTCCAAGATGGCGGTTGCGTTGGTGGCAGCATGGTGTGTTGGAGAAGTCACGCGATGTTCCGGCGGCGTTGGCCCCAGCTTGATGCGGGAGCCCTAGCCCTGCCTCTGTCAGTACCCTCCCTTCTCCGCGCGTCACTACACCGCCACCCCGCTAATTAATTACCGGTTAACTGGCCGTACTTTCCCTCGCGGGACCGCCTTTTCTCGGTAGCACAGAATTAAGTTCTCGTCGGTAACGATTGTGATAAGCGAACGGTGGGCGGGTGCCGGGGGGCGTCAAAATGCGTCGACCTGGACATGCGCGCGCGGACTGCCCTCATCCTCTCTCTCCCTACCCACACGCCTCGACCACGCTAACCACCCACCACTGACATTCACGTCAGTGACATCCAAAGCGGATTCGAATGCAGATTTAATTTCATGTTCATTACTAATCCTTAGTTTTGAAACAAATTAAATCTTTTGTTGGGACATAAATAAATTTTATCATTATTGGTACACAAGAACAATGAAATCAAATGTTAGTACCCAGATGAATCATTATCATTATAATTGAATACACTGATCTGCAATTTCAAAGAATGGTTAAAGGACCAGTGAATATTAAACTCTCTATTATGCTTCTATATTCTTCATCCCTACAGTGTAACATTTCATCTGCGATAGGACCATAACCAGAAATGTTGTGATTTTTTGTAGTTGCAGGAAACTTTCTTGATGTAATCTTAAAATTATTTTCCCCGAGTATTGTACATTTATTGATTTTTTTTATTTCACTTTGTTAACTTACTAGAAAATGGCGAATTAAAAATATTTTATACAAATAATGTACTTTCATTACAATTTATATAAAAATTCCTGGAGACGGGAGTGACCCTCCCATACTCTACGTGAAATTTGATAAAAGAAATCTGAGTTACAAACTCCCTTATCTGGTAAACACTCACTAACGTGAAATTCGACGTACAATACCAAGAAATTCTTCTTAAATGTTATTCGCCTTGAACAGAAAATCTGATTATATCAGTATCTTCTCAGCCAATGTACACTTTCTTGAATCATTTTACACATTTATTCTAATGATTACAAACACACAAATCAATAATATTTTACTCTAACATGTAATGTCGAAGGTAAAGACATGTAAACAGTTAATACACAGGACTACAAGCAAAATTGAAAGGTATGCGTACTATTAACATGTTGAAGTTTGGCGACATTTCTAAGATTTGTGGGAAAATTAGAACACGATAATTTTTCTCTGTTTGTATCGTGCTTTGTAGTAAATCCTACCTTCCTGTCATAAATTTTTTTCTCGAAATGTTCTTTGATGGAATTTCCATCATATAATGAGTAAGACCTTCATCACGTCTAGTGTGTACCGGTCTATCTTGTTAATTTTCTCAAATAATCGCATTTGTATTTACTTTCTGGAAGAAAAAAATATTGTCATATTTAGGTTAATTTCTTTTAAAAATTATAATGGAACGTAGACGTGAAAAATATCCAAGAACCGTTTCAAACACGCACCAAAATAAATAAAAGTTTAAGAGGGTAGATCCTCGGAAAATATCAAAGCGTTTCTGTTTGTTTTATTTTCGNAAAATATCAAAACGTTTCTGTTTGTTTTATTTTCGTTTAACTATATATTTTGTTATATTTTGTTTAACTATATATTTTAATTTTGTTTCTGTGCCTAATTTTATAGTAACCTTTGAGCGTGTATTCAATACACATTATTAAATGTTGTAGTGCTAGTCCAAAATATCTCTGTTAGGTTCATATAGGTAAAATTTCTGTGCGCTGGATTGATTTTATTAACATTAAAAGTAATATTCATTCTCATATAAGATATAACAAAGAAAACAGACCTTTTTTGCATATAATGTATGTTCTTTCAATCATTTCGTTAAATTGCATGTCTGAAGTCACGTAACCATATATTTGCGTTACCTTATACTGCTGTTACTTCTGTTTCACTTTTATTATGATCATAATCTCTTAAAAAATATCTTACAACGCGTAAATACTTGTGAAAGAATTTCATGTCGTGTTCAAATATAAAACGTATCAGAAATTTCTGAATGAAAATGAGGAACTATCGCTTAGGAATCAAATTCCGCCTATTTTCGGAATATATTTTTGATAATATGTATCGTGCTTTAGAATTGAGTATTTCGTGAGAAGAGTTATCGAATAGAATCGACTAAGTTATTGTGAGCGTGCCAGCCGCTAATAAAGCACATAATAAATTGTGAAACTTTCAATGGTGTTATCTATTGTGTTTATAAAAACGACTCGTTTAACAGTAATTAATGAATTGTGGTGTATTATAAAAAGCGAATAATTAATTATACCATTTATATTACGACAATTTGAAAAATGTCTCTGGAGTTAAGTATTTCAAGTGTTATCGTGGAATAACTTTTTAAATTGTCTTCTATGTCAATATAATTTCTTGCTGTTCTGTTTTGATTAAATTAATGATATGTGGGATTCTTTACATTGATTTCATTAGAAGTTACACGGGTGGTGGAACCCGAGTTGGTGGTATGGTTAGGTGTAGTACCGAGCAGTTGGCCGCACTGAAAAAGTTGTTGCTGCTACCTGAGCTGGCAACGGCGGCCAGCTGCAGTAGCGAGTTAGTCTTGAGTTTGAAGCATAGCGTGGTGCAAGTATAATGCATTATAATAATGACCCTTGGAGCAAATATTACTTGATGTACATAACTTGAAGTATGTCAGTATATTTTATATGATGACTGCAGTGTTTGTTCCTTCATGAATAGTAACTAAATCAGCTTCATTGAAGGTAATGTTTTAGAAATCTTTTAAATATTCTGTGATGTGTTAAATCATTTTGAGAAAATCCATAAGGTAGCTATGGTCATTAAATTAGTTAGTATTCCTTGTCACACTTCTGTTATGTGGATGCCATAATTAAATGGTTCTAATTTTATGTAATCGTGTAACTGAATGATTGCGTACATCTGCCTTATGCTAAGTAAATCTGTTCATTTGAACATTGTCATTATTTATTAAGGTCTTATGGTTTTTGTATTTTGGAGCTAATACGAGCTCTTGTTATAGAAGGTTCTTGCCTTCATTGTATTGAGTTATAGAATACTATTTTGGTGTGTATTTTATGAAGTATCATGACTTGTAATATTATATGATGTGTTAAGCTAATTTTGGGAAAATCTATAAGGCAGTAATGGTCGTAAAATTAGTTATTATTCTACTAATTTATTCCAGAAAGTTTCTTTCCTTAATTGCATTGTTATTGAATATTAGTTTTGTTGCAACGTCATGGTTGTAATAATATTGTATGCTTAATAAATGCCCTGTTTCTTTCTATTAAATTTTACGCTTTACTTCAATGTTGTAATATTATACAAGTATACTGAGCTAAATCGATGGAGAGGAAATGGCAAGTTACTATGTGTTATGTTTAATAATTTACGTCCACTGTTACATGCTCGAGGCTCACCGCTGTTTAAGCTCCTCCTTCAATGGAATACGAAACTATGTGTTTTTATTCAAATAGTTGCCTCATAAGTTCCCAGTTTCATTAGAAGGGTTGATATATAATATTATTTATTTTTTTCATTTCAAATATTCAGGACGTTTAAAAACCAGTTCACTCATACTAGTTTACAATGAATTCCAGAGAACGAATCTCTCGAATTTCTTCTGCAAATAAAGAAAGAGTATTTCACACTAATTTTCGCCACACAATGTTGACAAAATACAGAATGAGACATGAAGGGACAGCCCTGGCCACCCTCATTGGACGTGACGTGTCGTAACGCTGCCATCGTCGTGTTATTAATGTGGCTCTCACGTATTCAATCGGAGCCCTGCTGGATCGAACCTGCTTGCACGCTACGGCGGTCGGCGAGCTACCCGACGCTGTCCCGCCTCCATTGGCAACTCTGCTTTCAACCCCTGTTATCAACATCGCTGGCCTGTTTTGACATGAACTATTCTTGTGGCTACTGCCTGTCATCAAGTTTCTTCTCTATGGTGTCAACATTGTTGCCACTCAGGGATGATAAAAGGGTCATCTTCCTAGCATATTCATTACTTTACTCTTCCATCATTTTTTTTACCTTGACTCAATCACTCTTGTTGGCATTCAACATTCTCTCTTTGCCACCCTAAATCACGTATTTGCTTCGCTAAATCAACCTAGTTTCCTCTCTATATCAACCTAGTTGTCACTTCAATTCATTCTTGTTACCCTATACCGAAAATTAAAAAAATCACTTCACCACTTTAAAATTCGAAAATTCCTTTCTCATTGAACAATTTCATATTGAGCATATGAAAGCAACATCCTTCCAAAATTAGAATATAATATAAATATTTTTATTCCATAGATTTCACAAGATATATACAAATATATTATCGAAATTGCTAGCCATCGTATCTAGAAGTGATGGCTAGTGCAGAAATTTTATCAGTATATCAAACCAAAAAAGTTGTCTTTTGCTGTTTGACAATTTGTATCACAAATAAAGAAGTTCTTTTCACTGATTCGTCACTTGCTTACTGGATGGCTCACTGCTGCGAGTAAATAGTAAATTTACAATAACTAAAATTTACAGAAAATAAAGGAATTGACAACCTTTAATGTAATTCCTAATGTCTAATTAAAAATAACAAAAAGTTTAAGTGGACTACATATTTTACCGAACTTAATTGATAACTATGTTAGTTCTCTCAGTAAATCATCTAGTGATTCTTTTGCAAGTAAAAATTATTTCACTTTGAATAAAAATGTTTTTATTGACTCATTATTTTGTTTAATAAAATTTAAGATTATATATTCTTGGAACTAAAAATTAAATTTCGTGTTCCCATCTTTAATATATTCTTTCTTCTGCGTTGACAAATGTGTGACCCAGTCAGTCTCTCAAAACAACGCCGTTTGTGTTAGAGCTTTGCTATAGCTAAATTTTCTAGATTGGAGAGTTCCTTTGGATCCAAGTCGTAAGATACTTGATCACATATTTGGATTGTAATTCTTCTCTCAAACGCACGTTAACGTATTAATATTGTGACACTCGCTTTCAATTTCTCGTGTCTCCATAAAACAGCTCGAGAGGTCAAGTAGTGATAAAGAAAGGAATGCATTCATTATTTATTATATAGTGATATTTTTATCTCGCGTGGTCGCAATCTATATCCATACTATATATAAATGTGTTATGCGAAAGTGTGTCTGTTTGTTACGTAATCACGACTAAACCACAAAACCGATCGTGATGATATTTAGCAAGGAGATAGTTAAGATGTCCAGAATGAACATAGGCTAACTTTTATTTTTTTAATGTATGAAAAGAATGATAAAACATAAAGTTGAAGATGAATGTCGATGAAATTGGGGTGGGGAAATCGGCCATATTCACTCACAATACCTAAACGGTTAGAGATACATGATAACTATGAGTGGCCATATTGGTCACCTCGAAGAGTTTTACAGAAAAGTCCGCGACAGTATGTGTCTCTCTACTATGATTAATTTAAATTATCGGATAAAACGTAATGAAAAATATAAGTATTGAAATACTACAATTGAAGTGAGGAATTTAAAAAGGAAAAAAATCAATCGTCATGAAATTTAATGGGATTTGGCACTAAACACGCAAAATTAGAAAGAAGTGCATTTTAAGGGTGAGGAAATTCCAAAGATAAAGATTGAAGCTAATGAGAAGTTACTATTGTAGTATTTAAAATCGCAATTCTCGAAGTTTGTGTAGACGTACGAATTTGTTCTTCAGAAAACCCAAAACTCGCTCTTCAAACAATCTTTACAGGCTAGATTAAACCGATTGTAATAAACTCGTTGAGAAACCAAAGAATGAGTATTGCATTGTGCCTTAACATCTTGACAACATGAACTAAATCAAAATTTGATTCCATTTTGTATATCCATAAATACACCTTATGAAATTATTATTAGCTACAACCTCTTAATTGATTTAATTGCTTTTTTAAAATTTTGTAGTTCCATGTTCTGTAAATATTTTCTTTACTGTGAGCAGAGGCAGGTAACGTCAACATATTTAATATGTTTGTATGATATTCAATTCATTTATACGCTAATTGTATTCACTGAAATTCTATATTGAAAATTGAATAATTATAGTTTGGAAATCCATACTCGATTTTTTATTTTTTTTTAACTTAACTCTAAAAGTCAATAAATTCCATGAAATATGATTTATTTTGAAGATGATTTTTACTTCGTAGTAATCGAATAAAAATTGTCGATTTTGGTTTTAAATATAATTAATTAACATTTCACCTCGTTATTTACTTGTCTTGAATGTTGAATTTTTAAACTGTCATATAAATTATGCGTTTGGTTGTAAACGATATAACAAGAATTCTAGTGATAAGCATTACGTATCTTATTACTACGTCTTTAGTGGCGAAGTTCTTTTCATTATGTCTGAGTTAGCTACATGCTTTTGCTCGCCGACGCACTCTGCTAATTCAATCCTCAAAGAGTCACCCTGTTGGAGTTTGGAAGGAGAAGAAGAAAAACTTTTTCCTGGAGCCTGGTTGGAACACGAGGTGATTGTTCGTTCATGAGTCTCGAATCCCGCGGGAGTCGTTCGCGAAGCGGATGTGCAAGACTTCAGAGACAAAAAAAACTTCTTTCACTTCTCGTTTTTCCTTTTATAAAATTTCCCTTATCTTCTTTTAGTTTTGTTTTCATGTAATTTTTCCTGTGCTCAAGTGTATATACAACACTCACTAAGTTGTATGCAGGGTGTTCATACGAAAGAAAAAAGGGCGACAATCGAACATACTAAAATAATTTGGAGTCTAGAAACGTTAAAAAGAAAATACAGGTTTCATTCCGTTACGCTATGACGCTTAGTTGAAAGGACGGCAGTCCTTTCTCTTTAACTGGTTTCCAATTTTTCAAAAATATTACTGCGGAGGAAAGGAAGTTTAATTATTTGCTCTATCTTCGTAAGTTTAATCAGTTTAAATTACGTTCAAATCTGCAATACATAAGTGTATTTGACTATATACGAGTATTTACTTCTATATATTTGTCAGTTCTCCATTGAGGAGTACATTTCTCAAAGAGTAATAGACCTAGATGTACTCTTACAAAATACGGATTCTATTGTTTCATCGATTTTTTTCTTGGATACTTTGGTTTAATGAAATGAATAGTCTTTCTTTTGATTTCATACAGATGAGAAGCAAATTACGTGGTTATTCTCACTTTTACTCAATTTTTCACGAGAATTCACTGACTTATCGCACTGCGTTACAAAAACTACATTTCGATTTTTGAAAATGGTTGAAAAATCAATAACCGGAAACAGAAGAGCAACACAGGGTTCGAGGAAATACTGAAGAAGATACTAAATTGTGTAAAAAAGGATTAAATTGACATTTTTTTCCTTTTCATTTTCCTGATTTTCAATGAGCTCGCATTCAATTGATTGTTGGCCAGCCTATTTCTATGTTAAAGTTCTTTGTTTCTTTTTTATTAAACGTAGTTTGTTTTACGATTGTTTTGACCATTTGATACAACTAAAATTTTCGATCGATTTTGAGAGGAATTCAAGATCGGTTATTTACACAAAATTTTTGACCTGACGCGAGTGAAGTAAAGGAAACTGATTTAGTTTCAGATATAAAAAAAATATTTCATTAAAAAAAGCTACCACTCCTTATTGAATTGAATTGTTTTGGCAAGGTTTAGAATTGTTTTCATATGGATCCAAATAAATATCGTTGTATTTTTTCGTGGAATGTTTGTTTGTAATTGGTAGCTTATTGATTGTGTTAATTAACATCCAAATATAGTGTACCATGAATTGTTCATTATAAATCAGTTAAAGCTTTTTCGACATCATCAGGTTTCAAAGAAATAATATTAACATATGAGTAACTAAAACTAAAATGTTACATAAAATAATGTATCGTGTGATGCAGCAACGCTGACGCGAACGTAACATCCCAGGGACTTCCCCATCTCTCGCTGACGTGCTGGTTGGGCGTGCCTCGTCGAGGTCACGTGTTCTCACTCGACCCCCGCGCCCTCTATCGTCGGTGGCGCCGCGCTGCCTCCGCCGCTCGCTGCCCCTCGCTCCCAAGGGCGCCATCACGTCCATCTGGAGGGAAGCGGTCGGTGGCTGCGGCGCTAAACAAGATAACCACGCCATCGCCTCGTCCCATCATCCCACTCGCTTGAGCCCACTAGGCGCCCATGATCCCTCGCCGACTCATCACTCCCCTCCACTCCCACTTTGACTCGAGTGTGTTTAACGTCCAGCATTGTTGGGCTCACGGAGACCGTTATTCTTATGTTTGATCTGCGTGCACGGTGTCTTTCATTATCTAGATATACGTGGTAATTTCATTTTCGTTGCAGGGTGTTCTTCAATATCCTGTTACGTTAACGGTAATTCAGTTCTCAAAGATCATTATTTTCTTATATTTATTGTTTTGTATTATTTTATTTACAGACACATCACTCGTACGCACTGCTCTTATTTGATCCCCCTTCCAATATTAATACTTTATAAACTTTGAGTGAGGTTTGTTTGATTCGATTGGTTGACTAAAACAATTTCCAGATCTATTATATCTTTTGATGGTACAGCGTAGTTCCGTGAGTGGCGCTAGTGTGCTGATTAGTCGACTGAAGTTCAAAACCTGACGAGAGTATGGAATTTTTACGCGTTAAATCTTAAAATGGATTCGCAAGCCTATCTCCTTTCGGGGGTTAAATTTTTCGGAGCATGTTTCTTGCCACGCTCGTGATGGAACCAAAATTCCAGCTCTGCTCTTAGGAAATCTTAAAGACTCTAGATGAACTGTAGACTTTGGTTGTTGTTATTACTTACTAATTTGAGAGGTTAAAGTTCACTAGATTTAATTTTTCCTCTTGTTTGTTTGAGTTTGAGACTGTAACCGGTTTTTTACAAGTTAACTAAAATTTCAAATATCCTGATAGAATTCTGCACGATTTACTAAGTTTCATGATTCGATTTAATAATTTTGTACGTGTTTTCGAAATTAATTATCTAAGAAACTTGCATTGTGATTAATGTATTGGAATATTAAGCCCCCTTTGCTTCGAGATTTGTATTTCCATCGTGAACTGATATTTTCTCCTGTTGATTATAAAAAGTAAGTAATTTCGTTACCTGACGAATTGGGTCATGGCAATGGCGTTTTTAATGGGTCAACGATAATGTTGAATGTCATGTACAATGAGACCGAGTTAGTTTCTTCGATAACAGATGAAAAAACAATTACTAAAACATAACTAGTGAATAAAATTTGGTAGCGCTTGCAGTAGAGCCCTACCGTTTGACAATCAGATCATCATAATTTACTTTTGGTTTGCCACTGTCACTCTGTATTTGTTTTTAGAGAAGATAACAAAGTTTCATGAACCTAAAATGTTATTTGTATCATTAATTTAGAATTTTTATAAAAATGCTTCCTTTGATGAGATACGCCCGTAAATATCTTCAATTGATATTTCTAGAAACCAATCTCATAACATTTTCATACTGTGTTTCAATAGTTATTTTATACTCGAGAATGAGTATCTATTTTTCAGAGGAACATTTATTTAAACTATTATAATTAGATGTATTGTACGATCATGGTTTGGGTCCAGAGTATTTATTGTAAACTTTGTATGGAACAAAACGTTCAAAATCTGGTTGGGGCCTACGTCAGGCGTGACAAATATTAGCATTATAACAGAATACGATCTTCTGTTGTTAGTT
>NNCF01126219.1:211935-248877 GCA_002313205.1 Laupala kohalensis | reverse complement strand
ATATATATATATATATATATATATATATATATATATATATATATATATATATATATATATTGCTGATAAAAAAATCCGACGGGTAGTAATCCTGTTATTTAATTCTTCTCTCCACAAGACTAAGATATTATTCGTGTGGAAATTACTGTAACGCGGAGAACCCCTGACCTGGTTAATGGTACATTGTCCTATTGTCAATGTCATGATCTTCTTACTTTGCCTGGCAAATTCAGCTCGTGGGTACCGTTCGCCAGCCACACGTTCCCTAGTTACCTGCAGTTTTCCCCCTTTATTCGAGATTTCAATGCATCTTTAAAGATGATATCAAACAACCTCTCACGCTTTTAGTAAAAGAAGAAGCATTAAAGTGCTGCCATTAACCTTTATTGTTCGTTGTTGCAGGTTATACGTAAACGAGATATCTCTCAAGATTTTCAAGTGTGATTTTTGAACCTTATTCAATACGCAATGTCCCGGCAGTCCATTAATATTAAATTTTATCACACAATTCCAGGTGTGTTATTTTTCACTTTATTCCTGTCATCAAAAGATTCGTTTCATCTTAAACAATCGATTTTGGTCCGTTCAAAACCTCGTCAATTTTTGAATCGAGTCATAACATTAGTATTCCACAATACTACTATTTACCCTTTACTTTTGATTTAAAGATTCTTTCCATTTCATCTTTCAATTCTTTTTATGTTCCTTCTTCTAAAAGAATAAGTGAAGTTCTTTGGTAACAGTAACATTATGAATTCACTTCCCATTTAGTTTCTAATGACCTTGCCGTTATTCTCCGTGGTTCCATAAATATTCAATAAATACCCCTCATAATAATAATTAATATTACAGAAAAATATTGAACTAATAATTTAATAGAGAAAAGATCAGAAATAAATTATCATAGTATTACTTCTACTTAATGTATTTTTATATAAAAATTACAATTTAATTTAACCCGATAAGAAAAAAAAGTAAATTGTCTCAACTTTCCGTTAGGTTCTTTTTTACATTCTAATTAACAATATATACGAATTCTTTATCTATTCAATTCCTTGTATATTTTATCACGTCATTGCGTTGTCGATGATTAAAATACAAAAATATTTTCATTCAGCATTTTTATTTGTTATTTTTTAAATAATTCACAATAGCTTCATTCTTATCTGTAATTATCATAGGCACAATTGTGTTCGTTACCTCTGCAGTACAGTTTTTCTCGTGTATTGCTTAGGGCACTTTCTTCGGAAATAATTGCTTGGTCTCTTGCTTGCTTCGACAATGTGCACTAGCTTATTTTACTCCATGTCGTCATGAATAAAAACTTTTTGTCAAAAAAACAAAACAAAAACGGTTGGGAACTGTGACCATGTTGGGAATGATAAACTCATTTATGCTCTTTATTTAACTGTTTTTAATTATGAATTATCAATGAAATTGATAATTTAATTTTAATTATCAATTATGAACATGTTTGTGAACCCTTATCAAAACTTATCAGGATTACGATAAATTGATAACTCGTGTCCCAGAAGCGTTAATATGTCCTTCCTGGAAGAAATTCAGTGAAATGTTTGTATTTTAGCAACAACACTGTGAACAAAATGAAATAATAAAATAATTAAACGTTTCACTTTCCATCCAATGAAGATTGCGGATTCTTCACTTCATCTGGAGGACCCGTGAAGAGATATCGTGACTTCGGACGTCCGTACTCATCACAAACGTCAGACAGTGACGCCTATCCGTTTCTGTTGAACTAAGCTCGCTATTGCACCCTCCCCCCTCCTGACCTGTGAGACGCAAAGGGCGGTGGCCAGCCGATACATCACTCCGTGCTAGGAAAGCGTTGGGGTGAAGCTGACGCAGTGCGCCGCCCCACACTCTGATACATACTGCGGACTTAAACTTACACGAAGGCTCCGCGCGCTTGTCAAGAGGCTTGTCCCAACTTCACAAACGCGGTAGCGCTCGCTCAGAAATAAATATTCCACAAGTCTTCTATTATATTCTGTCGGATTTTCAAAATGCATCACAGAACAGGTTTCAATGTGAGATACAAATTCAGAGAGACGATTGGATTTCTCCAAACTTGTGGATGTGATATCCCAACTTTACACGATACGAACCACAAGACTGGTATCTATAGGTTAGGAGAAATCCTTTACAGAATGGTCTTTTCAGTTCAACATCATCAAGTATTCTCAGTAACCTAGAGTGTACTGCTGTACATTGATTTAGAATGTTGTAACTTCCCAAACATGCTAGAATTTGTGTCAGTACAATAAATTGACGAGCAAGTATTTATTGTCCTCCTCGTAGTAATTTATTGCAAATTACTTTATTGTCGTCCACGTGGCCATATGCAATTTTTAACGGCTTTTTGGAAAATAAATTTATTTAAATCAGTCTATTTTGGAAAAATTAATTATTTTTTTTTATATTTGAAAAACATTTTGTCAATTTTATAAACTACTTTACTTATTTACGCAGAGTTAATAGCTGTAAAACATAGAAAAAGATGCAGGGTAGGCCTCAACACTCAGTGTAATGACATAAATTATGACAGTAATTTCTGTACTCTCACTTTCCTATCATTGATGTACGATTTCATTAAAGTAGTTATATCAACATTATATACAATCAGTCAATAATATAAATGATTGAGTCACTCAAGAGATTTTAGACATTTACGAAACACATTTTGAAAATTACATACAGAAAGCGGAAATTATTTTGCCATTTCTGTATTTATCACCATATTGATATAGTTGGAATGTATGCAAATCAGAAAACGATAATGTTAGCGTGTTAGGCTTTCTGACAGTTTTCTCTCCACGAGTCTTATTCAAAGTCAGAGTAAGATTGTGCCCATGGGTTCATTGCAATTGGAATATTAAACTGTCAGATTCAGATATTTCGCTCAGAGGAAATGCTCCGCGTCCTCATACGTCATATCAACTTGACTTACTTCATAACCCCTCATTGAAGTGTTAATCTACCCAGGAGCAAGGTATGAAGCTGTAATTACTTAATTTCCGCGGCACAAGTTTCGTGATTCTAATTGCAACTCATTGAATATGACAGGGAGGCGTGTTCGCCGGCCTTCTTATGCGTGCTGCGCTCAAACTCTTTTCCCTCCGGCTCATGTCTGGGTAATCGTGCGAAAAGACTTCACCAAGTTTCTGGGAATTAAAATGATTTGGGAATCAGAGCGTTCTATAGATTCTTCGTCTTTTTTTATTTCTTTACTTCCCGATAAAATTTGTATTTAAAAAATTGCACTTCTCGGGAACAAAATAACTCATTACACATTGGGTCGAAAAATATTTCCTTTTCACGTTGGCGACAAATAAAAATCTAATAAAAAAGCTAAGCGACTAGTGAAAAATCTTTTACGGAAATATGAGATATCAATATTCTTAGACTCGATGCTCACCGATGAAATGCGTTTCATGGAACCAAACTTATCTAAATACTAAGGGACGTAAACTCGCGTTTCTATCTAAATGATTTCAAGAACGCTCCAATGGTCTCTTAGAAAATCTTTGTATTTCGTAGAAATATTTTATACTTATTTAAACTTTTTTTTGTTATAAGGTAGAAAATTACTCTATAAGATGTAGGGTTTCATGTAAAGGGATTTCATAGGTTGGTTGTTCTTAGGAAACGCGTCTTGGTCTGTCATTGAAGTTCTTTAAATGACTCTCCCAAAAAATATTAGAAATTACACTTACTGCGTGACTCCGAAATTTAGTTCAACACTTGGTTAGATATGTACGACAATAATTTCAAAAATTAGTATTTTTGTGTTTAGAGTGTTGCAAAATTAAGATATATTGAACCTGGAGATTCAATATTTGGACATTATTTTCTTTGAACATTCGCTTAAGAATTTTTTTCCCACTAACTTCCTCCGTGACATCAGAATTGGTAAAAAAATATTAACTGAGTCATAAGACCAAAGACGGGAACCTTTGTCGAACAGAGCTCCACTTGGAAGAGTCTCGGAGAGAACTTACCATTGTGTATCTAAAACTCGTTACATAGTAATATCACCGTGCTAGCAAATTATCCCGTAATACACCAATTATGAAATTTCCTCTGTAAGCCAAAATCAGTGTGCCAGAATCTAGATTGGTCCATATTTCTACGAGAGTTGTGAAAGTTTGTCTTATTATTTACATTCTACGTTAAAAAAATGATTCTTTTGAGTTTTTGTTTTCTTTTTGTCAGTTTTATGTTACCATGGGTCTCGCTGCAAGTGAGAGAGGACAGATCATATTTGTATTAATTGTAAATTTAAACTTCCTTTTTTCTGAGGGCTACCTACTCAGATTTTGCCGAGATCGTGTCAAAGGATTATGATCCTTCATAAGATCCATTCTCGCAATCAACATTTTCGCCCATTTATTATTTGACCATCTACCTCTTATATTAATTTTAAGTGTGATAGTAAGACGGGAAATTATCTCAAAGGTTTTGAGCTTGTGTCCTGGATGTTAGAGAGAGTGATTAATCCGACATTCACCATCTATCCTCATCAATCATTATTCTGGTATCAGATTGACGAGGTCTTGCGGGTGTAAAAATATCCGAACCTATCATTACATACATCATCGAGAGTCACCCTACTCAAATGAGAAATGAGTGGGACAGTTATTGCTACGTTCTACACTTGTTCTACACTTGTTCTACACTTGTTCTACACTTGTTCTACACTTGTTCTACACTTGTTCAACACTTGTTCTACACTTGTTCTACACTTGTCACATTAATATTTTAAGAGTGAAGACATGAAATTATTGTCAGTCTCTTTTTATCCATTCAATACAAGTCAACTCAAAATTTCCTATTGTAAAATAGTGAATAGAAAATGATTTTCAACATCACAGGTGATTCATGAATTTATGATGTGACATGTACACCTCTGCGTGTATCTGAAGACAATTATATTGATTAGTGTGGTATGTGTCCTTGCACTTGAGAAGAGTGTATTTTCCTTTTTTTGAGGGATTGTGACATTTATTGTCAAGATAAGGAAAGAAGAAACATTCAGAATAAAGATTAGTATTGACCATATTATCAGGGAGGAACGGTGAGGGCAAAGAGTATTACGAATAGTGTGGGTATAAAAATACGGAANGTCCTTGCACTTGAGAAGAGTGTATTTTCCTTTTTTTTTTTTTAGGGATTGTGACATTTATTGTCAAGATAAGGAAAGAAGAAACATTGAGAATAAAGATGAGTATTGACCATATTATCAGGGAGGAACGGTGAGGACAAAGAGTATTACGAATAGTGTGGGTATAATAAGAGTATAATAAATAAAAACTTACGGTAAAACATGATTTCGACCTTTTTAAAGCCAACAATGCAGCTGGAAAGAAACCTTATTTTATATTTCATAACAAACACGTCTGATGTGCCGTAAATGAGCTAATTAAAAAATGATAACAATGCTATTTTTTGTATGCTATTCGGTTTACGACTAAAAATAATTTAAAATTTGAACAAAAACATCTACCGGTAAATATTTACTTAAGAAGAATGGCAAAAACATAAATTACTCAAATTTCTAAAAAAAGGCAGTTTCATTCTTTTTCTTTAGGACCATTTATGTACGATTGTCTTCGTCCCGATTAGGAAGTACGTTTCCCGAAACGACCAATTTTTTTTTCTGATGTTACAGAAATATTATTTATTATTATAATTCCGTATCAAAGTCTACGCTTCTACTAAAATATAAAAATAAGGTTTTGTTTGAGTTGTAATTACCTATGATCGTGAAAACTTATCGACTTTGGTTCTTTTTCTTACAAAGCAAGACCTTTCTTGAAGCTTAAAACATAGACAAAGGTTAAAGGTTGACACTCGTTTTACAATTTCTTTACCAGATGTTAAAGAAAGCTACTCTGACGCAACTCCAAGTATTTATACCAGTATGTCTCGTTGCGTCTAGCAAGACCGGCGTCCCAAACCCGTAAATTGTGTGAAAACACCTGGAGGGACAGGGAGGTATTTTTAAGTTTTACCCAGTACTCGCGAATGGAATATCGTGGGTTTATTGTGAAACGTACCTAATTTTACAACACAATAAGAGATATAACGAAAGATTGCAAGGTTCTTTTTGTAACGGTAAGGGAAGAACTGTTTCTGCAACTTAAGAATAATTTAAGATAAAGGTTGTTGAGAATTTAAGTCAAAAATTAAACAATATTCATTTAAACAAAATTCAATAAACAATTAAAAAGTATTAATTTTTTGACCCAAATACTCAACAGCCTTTATCTTATGTAATGAACTGGATCAACGAAACACAGAATTCAATAAGAAGAATTAGTGTAATTTTACTTTTCAGTAAAATATTACGCAAGTCTTGAAAGCAACATGACACAACTACGTCTTCTATAAATTATAAACATTAAAGATAGTGAAAAATAGAACATAAATGTTACTCACATTGCGGTTTTCGCCATCATGCCAGGTAGATACGCTTGTTGGACTAAAATGATTCGTCCAATATGTGATTCACTTTATCTTTAATCTTTTTAATTTTTAGTAAAATAGGTATTTGTTGACTCATTTCTCTTTTATGTATCATCACTTACGACCCGAACGAATTTATTTATGAATAACAATAATTTTCTCGAAGTAAAATTCTTGGTGAAATTTGATCAAGAATTATTTCTCACTTTCAAAACAGTCGGACTCTGTATGAGCAACAGAAGAAGCATTGGTGAATTCCATCTCCTTCCCACAATGGAGCCATAAATAACAAGATTCCTCGTGGGAGTCGATCGCGTAAACTATTTTCTATTGACTTCCCATCCTCTGATTTACACCGAATAAACATTCAGTCGAAGTCTCCTCCACAGAATACGTTCTGAGGTATGACATTGAGTAAAGAGTCCCGTGAGATCGTTGACATTTGTAAGTGTTGGATTTACAACCCTGTGGGAAAACCGAGGAAGTGATTCTCGCCGGCTGACAAGTTGAAAAGTAACGGTCGTGCCGAGGTGTTGCTTGTGATGGGTCGTGACTGAGGGTTTGTTCAGATGGGGGGATGGGGACTTCCCAATTCCGTCTTATATTGCCCAGTGGTTTCATCCCTCTACTGTTTGAATTGAAACATTCCTTCTTACATCTTCGTTAATTCTCTTCCTCAATCACACCTTGTTCGGTCTTCATCATTATCTGTCCCTCGCATTTATCTTCTTCGCTTAACACCTTCTCCGAATGTTTCCACCCCGTGCACTGTGTTTTGCAGTCGTCGTTGCCTCGATTTTATCCCCTTCCTCCCTCCCCGTCTACGTCACGGCATTTGCCCATTACGCAGGGAACGGAGTGGAGGAGTTTTTTGACTGAGTTCTACGTTGTTAATCATCAGTCGATACTTGATAGCTACAACCCTATCAGTGCTCTATGTCAAAGAAGAAGCTGTTGATAAGAATTGTTTACTTCAAAGTGAATTCTTATTTTGTGATAAAAGGATGGTGAGGGTAATTTTCAATTTTTGTATCATTGCCCATATTCATCAGAGTCGTTTTGTACGATTTCTACCTCTTACACTAAATAAACAGTTTTGAAATTATCCATATTGTATTGTAAATGGTATTTTCATTGAAATGTGAATTGGTTAAAAGAAAACATAAATGTCGTCCATCATTTTGTCCCCCCCCCTTATCTTTCCTTTTAGTATCTACACTGTTGGTTGGTGTTTTAATCTATGTTCTGGTGAAATGCTTCCATGTCCTATGGTGATTCCATGTATCAATGTAGGCACTTAGTATCGGATTTTTTTATTTTAGACCCCTGACTTCTTATAGCTGTGAAGAGTATCGGAGAAAAACACTGTTACCACCATTGGATTTCTAATTTTGTTTTGCATATATGCAAGTAAAAAATTTGTTTTTAAGAATGAATATTAATTTTTTGAAACCTGAAATGATTCAAAAAGCGTGATATTTTGCGGCTTTTGCCCATACGTTGACTTCATTATATTTTATAAAATAAACTAAAAGTGACAAAAACATTTATTATTTAGTGAATTATTACTGTTGTATTTGTGACAACATTTATTAATTTCAAGCTTCTACATGAAAAATATAATGAGTTATTAATTTTATTTCGAAAACACAACTAAAAATGACCAGGCACGTTATTAAGGAATAAAATGTATACTGTCGCACTCAGAAGAATTAGAAACTTGCTATTAGAAGCCAGAGGCCTATAACAAAAAATCCGATAGTAGCTTAGTCATTTTGCCAGCATGGATTATTCCTTGAGATATACTAGTCTCATTTAGTAGTTTTTAATAGTAAAGACTGAGGACCGATTGCACTATTTAAAAAAGACCGATTGAATACAGAATATAATTGCAGAAGATCTACAGATATTGTTTGAGATATTGTGAAGATGTTTTTAGTAGAGATAATTGAGTATTTGATCATCGTTACTGAGAGTCGAGTGAAGACTCATATTGAATGACATTTCTATTGTGATGCATCGTTTGAGCATGTAGCTTAAAACGTAAGGAGTTACGATAAGCTCTCTTTTGAAGACAGTGAGTTCACTCAGTGCAAGTCTTTATTCTTTAATAGACTTACTGCTAGAATTTAATGCAGATTCTGTTATGAAGGTGTGAGGACCGAGGATAACATGAATCTTAAGTTGAGCGATCCTTCTGTGGTTTATGAAGAGATATATTGTTAGAAGCAATGTATAAATAACGTAATGCAAAACTTATCATTATTGGCACCCCAACTCCCCTTTATAGTGTGCTTACAACGGTACCTCGTATCCGTACCCAAAAATGGTGAAACGCTTACCATAACTCACCCCTGATGCTTTTCTGAAAACGCGGGGCGAAATTTTAATACATATAATTGTTAATTCCTCATTGCACTGTACTCATTACGCGGTTCGGTATATGGATTACAGTGACAAAACGTAAGGTTAAAAAGCACCCTATAAAGCGTTACGTAACGAAAGTTAACACCCCACCACCACACTGTAACACAGTGTAACGATATCACAAACCCCCTTCCCCTGGGGAGCGTTACGTAATTTACGGACGGACCATTGGAGCGTAATAACATACAGAGTGAGGACTGAGGAGAGAATGAATCGAAGACTCAATAAATACTCACTGCGACTCGTGATTCCTTGAGATCGAGACGCATCGCTAGAGCTTCTCTCATGAAGACGTCTGGATAGTGGGAAGCGATGAAGGCGCGTTCCAGTTCTTCCAACTGCCAGCTGTTGAAGTTGGTGCGCGAACGTCTTCGTTTACTTCCTCCAACACCACCCAAGTCATCCGCATCTCCATCTGAAAGAAACATTTACAAACTCAATACTTCTTCAGATACGAAACAAGAAATGTAGCAGAAATTACTTTAAATCTTTAAATTTTTCTCTTTAATATACTTTTGGACAGACATTACAGGGTTCGAAGAGAGGAGGTTTCTGCCGAATACCACAAAATACACACAAATAATTTTATGACTTGACTTACGATCACTTGATTGCTCATAGAAGCTACATACGTAGTATAATTTTTTAAACCAACTGTTTTGATTAGAGAAGTAGGTAACGACTTGTACTTAGTCAACTATTGAATAAATATTGGTAAAAGTTCTTTCAAATGTGCTTTATGTCCATGATTCCACTCTGTGTTAAACACTCTTTCTTTACTTCTTATGTGAAGTTCATTCTATTCTGAACACACGTCTCCTCCTAATACGATGATATAATGTAATCGCACTTGTTTTGCAACCTTCCGCTCTGACTCAATCTAACTTGATGAGATAATGAAAGAATAGGCTTCATCCGAAAACAATAGTATTTTGTGTGAATAATACTGGGATAGGGTTCTACGAAATGTGGGGTAAATGGGAGTTGGTCACCACCGGGGTGGTTGAGAGATGTAATTGCTCAGCCATCGTCATTGCAAGCACTCAGTTTTGCAAAATTTCTTAGAAAATAGTTAAACTGCACTACGAGACTGCGTGTTAACAGAGGCCGGGGTGTATAATGAACAAACTGGCAACAGAAATTCCATCACTTTAGGTAATCCAATCGTATGACTTCGTGTATAATCATTAGAGTCCTGACTGGAACATGTAACGCCAGATACTTGGTTTTGTCGTTTAAGACGTCTTCAAATAAAGAAGCCTCACTTTATGATTCTGGTTTGTACGTGAGAACTTTTTTTCATTCATTTCGGTAGTTTCCAATCTTCTTGAATATATTGCAAATTGCAAAAGAAGAATCTCTTATGGTGTGAGTGTCTTTGTCTGATTTCATCTCATTGTGTGTGAAGACTATTGTGTTTCACTACATTTACATAAAATTCTAAATCCAGATCTCTGAGCCACGCCGAAAGAAAAGTAAAACCCCGTTTGGCAACAACGCACTCTACCTGTACTGTAGCCCCGAGAGGGAGGATTGTCGAGAGCAGAGTTGAGCAGGTTGCATCCGAAGGCCATAGACCCGTGTAGTGGCGTTCGCAGCTAGCATCGTTGTCGCGTTGTGCCGTTGAGAGACACCGTGGAAGGTTTAGGACGGCGTTACTCCGGCGCGCATTTCGTAATCGTTGCAATTAGCTCGCTTCTGGTGGTTGCCTTAACGATAATGAGCTTGCAGTCTGTCGACCCGCTGCAGGATGGTCCTGCGACAAGCCTCTCTCGACGACGAAGCCCCTGCGGTGCGGGAACGGATTCTGTGTTGCACGGAGTCATAACATGGCTTTACGAGAACTCTGGTCTCCAGCAATAATGATTTCATTCGGTAATTAATTTACTGACGGTTTAATCATCAATTTTATTGTACAGGTTTCTTTTACATGTACTATATTTCACGTGGCAAGTGCTTATCGAAATTGCATAATACAGTTAGTAAATAAGCAACTAGTATGGTATACAATCAAATGCTTATTTTAAAAGAGAAATATATTTCACCGATATAGGGGCATCGTCGGGCAAACAGAGACAGTACATACATAAATGTTTATATATGATATGAACTCATGTATTAAATATATGTCTGAACATTTATGTTCAAACCGGTTTACAACAGCCTAACAAGCTACGTCGGCGAAAAATCATGTCAATGAAAAAAAATTAGGTCAGTTTTAACTATTATTTTGCACATTCTTTAAGTGAGTGTTCAGCTTTTCTTCTTGTTTCTACATGAATTTCAATATTGTTTCTTCTGTGTTTACTGAATGTACCGATACTTACCGTTGTCGTAAGGGTAATTTTCGTTCTTATGTGGAAAAGGGTGGGTAGCACTCTTCGATCGACGAATTGGGTGAGTTTTTCAGTGGGGGGGGGGAGGGTTCCACCACCACGTCAGACCAATGTTGGTTATTGCAGAATCTATAATTTTCTGATGTAATTTTCAATTTTTGGATGAAGATATATTCAGATTATTTTTCCCATGGGTTGTTAACATTTCAAAAACGTCTCGTGATAATAAATCCTGTAGAAAAGATTGAACGAATGGAGATATTACGTGAAAAGGAATCTAGCATCTTTATTAGTGTAAATCATGTAATTATATTCATTTCTAAATAAATTCGTTGTTTGGTTTCGTTCCCGAGCATGTGGTACCAGGAAATGCGTTATAGATATGATCATAAAAGTTATATCTAACGGAAGGCAAGCTGAAGAGAATAATTACTTCGTAATAAATTCCACAGATCCGTGAAGAGTAGAATCCGCTCTGTGTCTGGAACGAGTACCCGATGAATTCATCTTAATCGCTACCATCGGTTAAACGCCGGCGGCCGACGTGCTTCTAAGTATTTACACGCCAGATTCTGAATACATTTTGTATACTTTTCTCAGGTGAATTGTTGCTTGAATTCAAATCCAGTTAATGATGCTGAACCACGTTCTTTTTGAAACGGAAATTTTGTTTAGTCCTCCGCATTGATGGCTTTAATATAAGATTTTGATTAATTTGTTTTCTTTACCTTAATAAAAAAATAAATAATAGACTATTCGTTTTGGGTCCCGATTATTGTAGCCCTTCAATTGCACACCTGTTGGTGGAATTACTTTGCGATTTAGTAGTTCCACTTTTCACTGCTAGATAGCAGTGTAACACTTTTCTTTTTTTTTTTACATAAAAATTATGATTGTTACTAGAAGCGAGTTGAGAAAATTTTTGTCTTGGGGTTTTCTCAAATACGTCATGTTCTACATGTAGTTGTTGGTTACTTCGTAGTTTATTAATTATTGACTGATGGATTAAACTTGATGGAATGTATTTGATGTAGACGTAAACTTAAGCAGGGGTTCTTTTCCATTGAATATTTCCACTTTGTGCCTCGATTTCAAACATACACCACGAGAAATTTCGACCGCGGAACTTCGCTTTGAGCTCGCGAAGTCTCAATAAGCCAACTACTTTGAGTGAGGTTACAAAGCCCTCCCGTGCTTTCACGGAGAAATTATTCGTATTAGAGTATTGATGAAAGAGCATGGTTGTCACTATACATCCTCTCCCTTGCCAAGTAAACTCTCTTGAAAAGAAGACCTGAGAGCCGGAGTCTGATCAAATCTCAGGTTAGCCGTGGCCACCTTATAGGATGCAACTCATAATATTCATCTTCGAAAAATATAAATTTTGCTTTAAATTTTTAGCAATAGCATTGACATACGTGAGTTAAATTCTGCTACTCTCCAAAGGCGATGAAAACACTCGAAGATTACTTGAATACAATTTATTCCACATATGTATAGTAGAAGGATGAATCCCTCTTGGAGTCATGACTTGAGGTTTCGTTATAAAGTCTTGGAGTATTTATACAAATTACAAAGGTTTCTCCAAATATCTTTGTTCACATTAGTTCTCACATCTTACTTTCTAAAATCTACAATAACAACGGAAAATTAAATAATATGTTTTCAATGTAATGCATCGAATTTGTTTGAATCTACAATGTTCAAAATTATACGTTATGTTTTCATTAATATCGACCATTTTAGTAATAGTTGTAAGATACAATTATTTTCCATTTTATAAACTATTGTGCATGTCACATTTCATTAAGTGATAAAGTTATGATACGAAAATAGAAGTGAACTACTATACATGAATTTTATAAAATATAAAAAATATTAAAACAATTCCATTAAAAAATGTGGTTATTAACGATAATTACATTATTACAGAGGACAAAATTGAGCCATTCATTTTACTCAAATTCTCGATTCCATATCTTTGCTCTACAATCCGCATTCGGGTTCCGAAGTCCTTTCCACTGCAACGCAGCGCTTAACCGCGACGCAACTTAACACAAAACACCTTTAAAACCCATGAGCAACATCTATCGCCGATTATTGTTTGTATATTGCGNCATGAGCAACATCTATCGCCGATTATTGTTTGTATATTGCGAAACCTAGTATCGCAGCGTCGCTCCCCGCACATAAGCCGCCGCGGTGTTATTGCCTATCACGGATTATAATTCATTAAATTACGGCAAGAAATAACTGTAACCTAAGCGTCGCAACGCAATAAATAGTCCCCCGCCCGCGATGCTGCGTTTCAATTGTTAATCGGTTCGCTGGGTCTCCGCTTGTGTGCGCTGCTGTACGGCGGGGAGCTGGGCGCGGTGTAACACCGGTCGCTCGCCTTTATGATTAGAGCCAAGCCCCGCACGTAGCGATAATGCCCCATGCATTATTCATTATCTTGCGAGGTTTGCCGTAACCGGCGAGCACACAGATTTTGATGGCTCAATTTTCTACGGAGCGAACTCCGACGCGGAGCTTCTGCCTTGGAAATAAAAAAAAAATCCCTGAACTGTGCTTGCATAGCTTTAATAAATAGCGTATCAGAGGACACACGCTACTGAGGACTGTGCGGGTGACGAGGATTCTCCGCACCGACGCATCATTCCGTGATTGGTCCCCGCCGGAAATGTATCCTCGTGGGCGAGGCTAATAATAAACAAGGGGTGCGGCCACGGATAAATAAATTACGAGGCGTTCTCGGGAAATAAAATGGATATTTATGCGCGATTTATTCATTGTGTCCTCGGGTGTTGGGGATAGTGAGTAATGAACATTGAATGTGTAATGGAAGTTGCGTTTAAATAATTTTGTCTCGAATAACGGGATGTCGAGTCGCACCAGTGGTAGGTGGCAGGACGATAATCATTATCACGCGATTTGCATGCTCGGAGCTGGACGTGCTGAGGTGTATTTTTATGGACGAGTTTTCAATGGGTTTACTCAGTTTAGGGAAAGGGACAGAAATACCCATTTTCTTTGTTTCAGGTACTTGGAGATTTATTCCTAAAATGTTCAATTTTCTGCTCCACCTTAACACCCAATTGTCATGTCATTTTTTAACTTTGTGCAAATAATTTGTAGAAGTTATTTTTAAACTCAAAAACTCTGTAACAAACCACATAAGTCTGATTTGTTTTGAAATGTGTGCAGAGGAAAATGCGTTCGGGACGAACTTTATATATCTGCTCTAGGCGTAAGATTATCTTTCCCAATATAACCTTTTTATTTTTTTCAAAGCAGGGGTTGTGGTGTACTTGATTCGGAACGTCTCTCACTAGTTTCATGTTTTTCTTCTGCTAACTGCTTTCTTTATTAGTTTATTGAAGTATAAAATGTGGAGATCAGTTATGTTTTGCCACGATGTATTGTAGTAATTGGTTTGTAAGTTGCCTCTGAATCAGTTACTCAGATGGTTCAACGGATGGAAAATTACGCAGGAAAAATCTGAAAGACATGTAGCAAGAAAATAGTTGTGCAAGAGAAAAAATACAATACGATTTTAGATTTTGTGTCAGGGGAGTTTTAGGGAAAAGAGGATATCAATGAAGGATCCTGAAAAGTATATCTGACATTTTCAAGTGATCTCTTACATGTAAAAGAGGTATTAAGTACACATATTCAATTTCAGGATAAACGTATAAACATTTAATATGTTACTGATAGTTTACTAGGAAATGATTGTAAAATATTTGAAGAGTCGCAAAATAGTTGAGGATATAACAATGCACAAATTATTAACGAATAATCACTTTCCTTTCAATTTTTCCAGCAATTGTGACGGTAGAGGGAATTAAATTATTTTCTTTTTACTAACTGTTGAAATTTAAAAAAAGAACAGTTAATGTTTAGCTTTTTTCCATTTTTGTACTTTAAAAAAATTAATCATTTCAATTAACAAAAAACTATTGACATTTTTGGGAAATTGATTTTAAATGCGTGATCAACAGGAATGAAGATAATTCAATTTCCCTCGTCATATTCACCTGGTGTAACAAGTACGATATTTTGATTACTATTTATGTTATCATCTAGTTTCGTAAATGAAGAAACCGTTGAAACCGAAATTCCTGAACGTCTTGAATATCATTTAGAACAATATTATAATTGCTTTGGAATTTTTTTTTCTTATCTGCTTTCACTAAAGTAGTTTATGTATAATCGTTCAAATATCTCATTCATATCTACCAAGCAGAGAGATTCTGGAACGGATAGCTTCTTTCTTCTGTCTTGAGTTTATTTACTGTCTCTCTCTCTCTCTCTCCCTCCCTCCCTCAGCTACTTTCTCCGCTTTTTCATCGACCCCTGGTTCTCTCAGTCCGCTGGCTATCGGTCGCGACTTCTGCTGACATCCGCATGTATAGAGTATGAGCAGGCGACTGTGTGGAGACGTAAAGGCCCAAGAAGACCCACCTCCCTTATCTGCATCGGACATAAACTTTGGGGGTCGATTCACCCCAAACGCTCCACCCCACCCTACGACCCGTCCAATATGTTTTAAGAACCTTGTTACCGAGAAGGGCCACATTATTTTTGCCCAGATTATACCAGGGCCTTCCACAAAACAACATACGCCCCGAGTTATCTCTTCCGTTTTATCGATAGAAGAAATTGAGTCATATTTTCTCCCAATTTCAATTTCCATACATAAATAAAAGTTCATACGCCAGCCCAAAACCATTCCCACTGTCGTTTCCGAAAAAATATAGACATTTGTTTTAATTTCGTGTGTATCCGATATCGTAGAACTGTGTACGCGCTTCGCCAGACTGCTGTAGGGAGCGGACCATAAAACGTAACAAGATTGAATAATGTAAAAAAAAGGAACATCGTCCGCGGTTCAATTTTCTCCTCTCGGAAGAAGGCTTGGGGACGTCAGAAACGCGCGGCCATTTTGTGGAGAGGTGCTTCAACTTGTTTTCCGTCTTTTTATTAATATGACTAAAAGTAAAGTGAAACTAGATAGGAGCTCGTCCGGGAAGTTGGCCTCGGGCGGAAGTAGCTTCCGTTTTAGTACGTTCTTAAACTTTAGTTAGATGCTAAACCGAGAATACCTTCTTGGTGCGTTTTCAGCTAAGTGTTATGACTTTATGGGTGGAAATTGATTTTATTTCAAGCAATCCGGCCGGAGCGGAGCGCTAGGAGATTACAAAAACTTTACGGGCTCGTAAATCATATTTAATACAAGCATATCATTCCCTGCAAGTTGGTGCGCTCACACAGATTGGTGTGTCTGTCTCTCTTCTATAACCGTTGTGAATAAAAGATCAGCTGCAGAAATGAGATCCCTGGTGGAGGAGGAGTTTTATACCATCCGCTGGCGAGGATCCACCCCAAACTCCACCACACCCATCTCACATCAGATAGTCCCTCTCCGATTCCACATAGAGTTTCCCTCTCCCTCCCTAATTTCCGTGTCTCACACTATCAACGCTATTTTTGAGCACAGCCTGTTTCTTTCTATTCTGAATTTCTTCGTTTAAGACCACCTTTTTGACTTCTTCATATCGTCAAACAGGTATTCATCATTTCCATCGCTATAAAAATTAAGAGAAGTGACACCTATTTCATAGATCCAGATAAAATCTGTTATTGGACTGATGATTATTCTCTAATAGTAAGGATGGACATGTTTTATATGCCACAATGTTTACTTTTAGACTGTACTGTACAACCTCGTATTCCCACACAGAAAAATTCATTCCATATATATTTATAAATCTTGAAATTTTGTTCTCTATTTTTTATAAGTTCAAGAATTTTGAGATTTGGTATCGTTCCATCATACACGATTTATGTTGTTCCTGTTTTAGGGATATTATTATATTTTTTTAATTTCGTTCTCAGTTGATTTAAAATAGATCCTCTCACTCCTCATCTCTCCTGGTGGTCCAACTTGAAAATGCGCACGGGAGGTCCAAAAGTCGTTTAGAGACATCGTCTTGGGCAACGTGTGACCGTCAATTGATTGTGTTATCTCGCGTCCTCCTCATTACCTGCTTATGAACCATAATTTGCGCTCTTCTCGAAGTAATTAGTTGGCTGGAATTAATCAATATCGCGACTCGTATTTACTCTCCCTTAATCGGCTGCACAGGATCGTTTACGTAAACGGTTTCTTTAATGGAGGAGCTGTTACAGCGATGATTCCACGCTTCGTCGGCAGTTTGCTGTCTTGTGCTGCTCCTGCTACTTGGTGATTCACTGTGGGTGATCTTGGTGATAGGCTTGTTGAGAATTTTATGAATAACATTAAAGATGGGTATTTCGTACGATGCGACACGTGCACGATGTTGGTGAAGCGCGGACGTTAGAATCTGAGATGCAGAAGTTTCTGCCGTTTTACGGAAGTTGCTTACGGTATTACGTAAACAAGACGGGATAGCACTGAATGTGGAAAAAGATGAGTTATGAAAATTGAAAATGGAAAGTTATACATTTATGTAATATTTCGTCAAATTTATTTTCTTCCCATGCACTATTTTATGAATCAGTAATTTTGGTATTAATACATAGAAGCTTTATATTAGAATATCACTTACGTAAATTTCATCGAAATACGTGCTACGGAGATAACAAAATTGTTAAGTCTTGTCTTTAATATTTTCAACAGTTATAATATTGAGTTTAGTAATTTAATGCTTCAAATGTGAATTTACGCAACATTTTATTCTAATATTTGCATTACTATATTTCACTGTCTTTTTCTTTAATATTTTTATGGTTTCGTAAGCAGAACATTCAATTTTTACTTAAGAAGATCGCAAAAAATTTTTTTTAATTATTCGCATTAGAGTGTAGTACATGGAATATGTAGTGAGCAGAATATCAACGGTTTTCCGAACCATTACAAGAATTACTCCATTACTCCAATTAAATAGTTTGTTTCGAGTTATCGTACTAATTCATTAATTCACACAACCTTTTTTTCCATCAGCTATTTCAAATTGTTTCTTATTATATTTACGTCTTAAATTTAGAATTGATGTGTAAGCAAAACTTATGAGAGAAAAGTGACATGTTCCAGTGATACTTGTACAATACTGAAAATTACCTTCAATCCCTTTCAACAATACTTCTTTTTCAGTTAAAATTCACTCCGTACTTTCGATTCCATCTATCAGCCAAGGAACGTTACATTTCCTGAATATTGATTTTGGCTTATGTGGGTTGGCAGCAAAACCTTATTTATCTCGAGATGATTGGTAACAAAATATTCCATTTCTAGAGGGTTTATTTCGTAGGCATTTAAATCATTCAACTGCACTATCTAAAATAAATCACCTTTGTTAACAAAGGTCGTTTGCACAGGCACTCCTCAGTAGAAAGAAAGTGTAAATTGAACTGAAAATGTTTCAAATTCTAAAATGAAGTATTTCTTCTGTTGAAACTGATAATTCGCCGTAGGTTTTCTTTAAGTAGCAACGCTCTCGTGTACAGCGAAGCACTATGTCTGTGCACACGTAGGCAGCGCGGCGTGTCGCATCGCCGACAAGCGCAAACTCCCCGACGCGGCGGAGCGCTGCAGCGTCAACGACGCGGCTGCTGCTTTAGACGACGATGGAGGCGGCTTTATTAATTAACAAGGCGGCAGCTAGACGCGCGCTCATCTTACGAGCCAATTAAATTAGCTCCGGCGATGAGACGAGTGACAAAGACCTCCCAAACCACGTCGCGAATGGGAGGAGACTGCGTGCTCCAGTGGCGCTGACTGGCGACGAGCCGAGGAACCAGATTAAAAATGTTCACGTGCTCTATCAACAATATCTGTGTACTATCACAGCCTTAATGCACTATATTACATTTGTGTTATTATGATTTATAAAGTTTTCAACTTTGAATCTGAACATCATACATATTTATCATGTCTTTCAGAATATCTCTCTTTATTTTTCTACTATTAAGTCATTTCAATTCGATTTGAAATCCAAGAACACGACAGTAATTAATATGTTGGTCTCACTAGGTTACACAGAGTAATAAAATTATCACTTTCGGTTTAATATTTTAATAAATTGCTGTATATACTCGTGAAGAAAAATCTAAATAAGTAATTCGGTGTATTATTGTATATAGTTCTTCTTTACTGTTGCTTGCACCGAATGCGTAAAAAAATAATACAACCGGATGATTGAAAGTCTGTTTAGGTTATTTTCATTGTGGATTTGAACTCTTTCAATCATAGTAATATTTGATAGAAATATGCATGTAAAGACATTCATTACAAAAAGCAAAATTTTGCCGACGGTGTTGTTGTGTTGTTGACATAATATGGCAAATTTTGTTTAGATGACAAATGTGAATTATTTATGTTTTAAACAATAGGAATCGACTTTGAAATCGAGAATCGAGGCACGACACGTGGAATCGGAATAAAAATATTGGAATCGGTACATCACTAAAATGAACCCTGCGTATTCACTTGTTCAAAATTGAAATTCTGGAAATCTTTTGAAGATGTCGGTTTTGCTGCCTTTTGAGAAAGCAACGAGAAAGAAGTCGTCATATAATATTTTGAAAATTGCAAGTACGTTTCTGAAAATAATGTGGAAATTGAAGAAGAAAACTTTTCTCGGATCATTAGTTTTAATTTACTGCGTTCTTTTGGAGAGTATAGAGTGGATGTCGTCCTCAAATTATATTCTTCTTGTTTTCTTCTGGTTTGTTTATGAAACGGTGATTTAATTTGCGTGAGAAATTAGATTAAAGTACATGAACGATATACTTTAAGAAGAAAAGTCCAATTACTTGACATTCGTTTTGTTGAAATAATAGCTCTCTCTCTTTCATTTCTCTAATATTCCGTAAAAAAAAGGTACTCGTGATGATATGCTTAAATGCCAGCAATTATTCGTGTCAGTCAACTATGACGCCTCATTTATAATTTAAGAAATAATTTCTCCTCTTCTCATGTCTAGTTGTTTTGGTTATTGAAGTTGAAAATGGGCTCTAATTATTTGCTCTAATACATTATTCTCCATAATATTCTTCAAATGTATCCCTACTCTTGAAGATGGCTTCTTCTAATTTCAACGTGGAACCTGTAATTCAAGTATAGTGTATCAAGCAGTAATAACTGTAGTAAAGAAAAATGAACAAAAAAATAGTTTTGTGAGTGAATTTTTTATTCATAAATTAGGTTGTCTGACTTATAAATTCATTGAAGGTATAAATTAATATGCTTTGCCGTTTTATGTGAATTATGGACAATTCTCCTCGAAAAAAATTGAAAATAATTTATTGTCATGATACAAACCTCACTGTGAGTACTATTTGGAATTTATCCCTATCAACTCAACGCCTGACCCAAATATATTTTGCTTTTTTTTAAAATTTAGGCTTTTGGACTCGCCAACACCTAGGTCATTAAAGCCCCTGATCTTTTGCCTAGACTGTGCCATTATTATCCAGTGAGTTCATTAGCCGAGAAGCACAATTCTTAGACAAGTTTTGAATGATCTCAAATAATAACCTTATATAAATCTATATTTTGTAGTTCGAAGAAACAAAGCAAGGTACAAGTGAGTACAATTCAGAATAATGGTTCCAATTTAAAACCTTAGTTTAAAATATTTTGCCCCTTTACTCGACGTCGATGCATTTTGCATTTTATTTTTTCTAGATTCAGAACTCTTAAGCATTTTATTTTTTCAAGCATTTTTCGGTTGAAAAGTTACTGAAATTAACTCTACATAGCATTTTTTTACAAATATAGGTGTGTTTTATTTCCTGCCGTTCCCACGTATCCATTTCAAGTGGTGAGATTGTACAGATGGATCAAAGCAATAATTATGAATTTAATTGCTGATAATAGTATTTAATTGGGTTGGAATGGTTTTTCAAAGTGAGAATAGATAACTTTTATTGTAATAAAAATGATAAATTAAAAGGAAATAGTACAACTAAGTTAAAAATAGTTTAGTTAATTTTTCTAGCCATAATATTCTATCCTAAAATGTAAATATCTATTGTGTATATTTTTATGTGATCTTTGAAGGTTAATCAGTTTTAAGATGACACCAGAGAATTTGTACAGCCATTATATAAAAATCAATAAATAATGCCACGAATATTTTATTTACTTTTGTCCCGTCAAAATCATATTGCCAAAAAGTATGAGCGTAATTTTTAGCATTAAAATATGTTGCCACCTACTACTACAATTTTGAAAATGGTACACAAATGACATACTGAAAGATCCTATGTTGTATGAATCTCTCATCCGTACAAAGAATTATAATTGTATAAAACAATGTAAAATTCCAGATACGAAGGGAAAGTTACAGTTATATGCAAATTAGTATTGTTTTATATCTCAATAGCATACAATGAACATTATATCACCAAAACTACTGGTTAATTTTTATTCTGAATATGAGTTTTCTTAGTTACTCCTCATTCCGGAAAGTAGAGTTGGATTCTGTAGAACATTTGTGAAATACGCATATGACTAATCTAAATACGTTTTGAACGTATTTAGAAAAATCCATTCGATATTTTCCAAACATGACTGTCATTTTATATTTTTTTAATCTAATTTTTCGGAAATATGAAGACTTGTTCTTATTACACCCAGCAAACAAACAGAATATCATACCTACACGTGATTGGAAAGACAGAGAAAATAATTCTTTTAACTAGAGGAGTATGATGTGTAAAATATTAATGATAAATTATTGCTAACACACCACTCCCAGAACGTGTTTGAGTATCGGCTCCGTAGACCGCCCCTCGCCAACCCATTCCCAATCGGTCTCAACGAGTTTCTCTGTTTTATGTTCCTTCCTCCACGCCACGTTTTGTAACCTCTTCTCGCATTTGACATCGTTTTACATCCTCTCCAACGACTGTCAATTCGCTCCTCGCGATGAAGTCGTCTCCATGGCGGCGACAAAAGGTGTTGCGACTCCGCTCCGCAGACACGTCCGCGATTCTCTCAGCCGTCGTTTGACTTTTACGACAACGCCAGTTGACGGTACAACCCTTTCCCTTCCACGAACTCACAAAATCGACGCGTATATCCATCCCTCCCCGCGCGTCTACCTTTTAAACGATGGCCGTGTACACGCATGTTAATGGCGGCCGCGATTAGGTAACTCGCGTGGCGGCCGTGTGGCGCACCGCTGTCGCCGGCCGGCCAGTCGGTGGGTGAGGGAGGGGAAGTCCCGGCGAGAGTCGTGATGCTAAGTGGGCAGTATTCTTTATGTCTTTATTAGAGGCCACACCTGTCGTCAGAGGCAGCGGAGTGGAAGGACACGGTGTCTGGGGTTCTACAGATGGAACTGCCTTGGAGGAAGGGACTCCCAGGCTCATGGGGAAGATGTTGGGCCCCGAAGGGGAATCGTTTAATTGAGGTCGTCAATGTTGATTAGCAGTGTAATAATACACGCGTGTTTTCAAATTAAATAACGCAGCGAATTTTTTCTCTCTTTTTTGTTTGAAAGAACTGAGGAATGTGTTGCAAAAAAGGGAGAAGAAAAGTCTAACGCGTTAAATGAAAGCGCTGTTATTGCAGTTTTTTGGACGACAAGATTGTAAACTTCAGCAATCGAGACGGAATTGCACTGACTTGCTTTATAGCTGTCAGACGTACAAATGTCTTGAACGGAAGAAATAAATTACATAATGAGAAACATCCTTACATTATTCTTTGAGTTATTTTACAATTTAATATGATTTTGTTATTGGTTTCTCACAGTACCTCCGAGAAATGGGGCCCTTACGGGAACCTCTAATAAAAGATGAATAAAATATGAAATAATTAAAAATTTTAATACTGTCGGTGGAAAAACAAATAATTTTCTGTTAAGAGGCCTCGCAAGGAAAATTTTTTGTTGATAGTATCAATAAATAATTGTTAGTAAATTAATGTCAGCAGTTGTAAATTATGGTTACTGTTTTATATAAATAAATTTGTTTATTAATTTAGTAACTTAATGTTTTTAAGAGCTATTATGTGTGAAACAATAAGTAAATATGTCAAAGTATTGAGATATTTTCGTATGCACATTCACTATTTGAACCTGATTAGGGGATAGGAGGGAAGAGGGGACCCAAATTCGGTATCCCCGAGACCCAGAAACCCCGAAATCCTCTTGGTGGCCCCGATTTTTTGTTATGTCCTTTTTGTTTTTGAAGAAGAAGAAGATTCATTGAAACTTCAATCACTAACACCATAGGTCATGATCATTAAACATGGACGTTAATAAATCAGTATTAGAACATAGAAAACAATATTTTGATTAAGTTGTAAGTAACAGATGCAAATTTGAGGGATAACATCAACTTGGTGAGAAATGATACATTGATATATCAATGTATCATTTATTTTATAATATAGGTTTCATCATACTTGATCATAAAGTAAAGAGTTAGTGATAAAAAAAGGTACTATATTGTCAGCTATACATTGAAAGTAGTCGGAGTTGAACACTGAACAAAATATAATTATGTGTGGTATGTTTATAATATAGATATTGTTACCTTCTTGTGAAAATATAAAATTAAAGCTTTATTCTGTAAGTTAATAAAGACTTGTTACATCTATCTTGCAAATATTTTTATATTCATCATTGAAGTTTACAGGCTTGTTGGGTATCTAATCATATTCGAAGAACTATGACTAATTATAATTAACTCTCAAGTCTGCTGTGATTTTTTGAAAAGAATTAAGGAATTATTGAAGTAAAGTGGAGAACCCATATAAGTTTTTGGTAAAAAGTCAGTATATATCTACTTAGAATATCTGTCTCTTTTTCTGATGCTTTACTTGACAGGAGACTTTCATGTTATGAAAGATAAAACGACACAAAGTGAAGGAACATGAAATTAAAGTTAAGTATTGTTATTTTATTTTCATTCATATCGTTAAAAATTGATTACCAGTTTTTTTCTGCCGTGTTATCATAAATTGGTAAATATTTATGGGTGCAGTAAATTCACTGTAGTCCGGAATTATATAAATTGAAAAGTTTAAAATCCGAGAGTTTTTGCAATGACTGTTAATGTAAAAAAATTGATATTTATAACTAATTTTCATGCCACGTTCTTGTAGTTTAACGTAATTCATGACTGTTATACTACTTCCAATTTACGATAATAATAGAGATGATTTAGAAATTTTTGATGTAGTTTTAAAAAAATTGTTTCATATAATTTTTTAGTGTAAATAAGAAATATTATGGTAAATAATACTGGTTTGTTCGTTGTTACCCGATTTCCAGGAAAAGTCTCTATTGCCCTTTTTCCCACCTCAGATTTTGGGCGTGTCGGTTAAAAAACGTTCTACTGTCTATCATTCGATGACATGTGTTCCATGTAAGTTCTCAGCCTCATGTCTCCCCCGTTCGACCCCGGTATTTAAACCGCAAGTCACGAATCCATTTGGGACTCGCATAAATCCCCACTCATTGAACCGTTCTGAGCGAACGAATCGTTTTCGTGGTGACCGGTTCACCCGTGCATTGGGAATCCCCATCCCACGGACCGGCTGCTCCAGCACCCGCGCTAAGTAACGGCTCTCGACAAGCAGTTGAAGGCGAGTTACGGGCATCAAAGGCGCCATAAACACAAGTATTGAATGCCGCGTTGTCTTTTATCGCGTATAATTATTGTTTTGAACAGCGAGGTATTATTTATGCAACGCTCCTTTCATTATTTCTGCCTCCAAATTGCTTCATTTTCTCGAAGCCGACCGACCACCTTCCACGGGGAAGGTGGTGGTACCTCTGGAGTTTGCGCGGGAGGTCTACTGCGGCTCCGTCCCGAAGGCGATCGGTTCAGATTATTATTGGATGCAAAAGCACTGGGAGGAGATAAGGCAACATTTACCTGGCAATTACGCGATACTGTGACCTATTCAGAAATCGTGAATGAAAGCTATTTACACGGAAATTCTTAAGAAGTGTTTTTACTTTCTGATAACTTTGTAGCACTTCTATACAAGGTTTTGTAATGGCGCGAAAACTCTGGATGAGAATATTCATTAAAACATTCCTGAGTAGTTTTGCAATGTTTTTTGTCAATCACTTTCCATTTCTTATTCAATAATGGCTGTATTTCGAAAATTAAAACTCCGAAGGAAGATAAAAACTTTTGTGGAAAATATTAGTTACGCTAGTGAGAGAATTTTGTGGCGTATTATTAGGGTTTTTGAAGAAATGAAAAGAATGAAAAAAATATTCGTATGCTAATAGAAATTGCACTACTATAGACGAGTAGGAAGAATTATATTCACAGTCCTCCTTAAAATAAATATTCACTTTCTCCTTAAGCCAACGATGTATAATGTTAAACTATCCCTTACAATAAATTTGAGTATCGGGAAGGATACTTCAAAAATTGTAATATAGTACTTATTATTTAAACAATATCTATTATAAATGATCAAAAGCAAATTAGGAATTATTAACTGGAAAGTAAAAGCAAAATACACTTTCCTAAAAGTGAACAATAGTAAGTATTTAAAAAGAACACTATCATGTATATAAAATTAAAGCGTTAATTTTTAACCTCAGGTATAAGCACTTTATCTGCTATTTTTAACATAAATTGAATATTGAAAACATAAATTAGACTTAAATCTTTTGAAAATGTTCTTCCATTTAATATAGGTCAGATGTTCTTTGTCGAGACTCTTAGCGAGAGTACTAAGACTGTTTCAATTTGACTGCAAAACATTTACTGTCTACAACAAGTTATATTTTTTATATAATAATAATAATAAATTTATTGTAAAAAACAGTACAAACTGCGTATGACCACGTGGAGGACAATAAACTAATTTACTCTCCGGAAGCAAACAAGGGACCATCCCATCAATTCCGATCAAGGGCCCTAAGGCAGAGGCAATCTGATGTGGATGATATGTCGTTCACATACAATAAGAAGAGTATAGGGCCGAGAATTGAACCTTGGGGTACTCCGCAAGTAAGTGGCTTTGTTTCTGAAAGACAACGCTGAAGTATTTTATTTTTAGTATAGGATATTTCGACCTGTTGATATCTATCTTTTAAATAAGAAGTTAGCCATTGATGTGGAAGTCCACGAATGCCTAAAGAATGCAATTTGGAAAGGAGAATTCCGTGATCGATGACATCGAATGCTTTGGATAAGTCAAGAAAAACACCCTGAGGATTTTCTCCACTGTCTAGAGATGTGGTAACATCGTTTAAGAAGGAAAATATGGCGCTTGTAGTGGAAAAGGATTTCCTAAAACCGTGTTGATCGTCAGAGAGAATGTTATTTTTTGATAAAAAATCTAGAAGACGCTTATAGAATAATTTTTCTAGGATTTCAGTTAAATGTAATAAACTCGATGTTGCAAGAATATGAACACTAGGAACATTCAAATTCCCTACATAGACAATAAGTAAATAAGCTCAGAAATGAAGCAATCGATTTGGTTGTGGGTACAAACTGTAACAGCGCGTTATAAAACACAGTTCGTGATTGTCCTTTCGCTATGAGACAGAGACTCCTTCAACACTCCTCGAGATACGTCATGGTTTGCTCCCCTTACACCCCCCTTTCTGCCCTCCCCTTCTACGTATCTGACGTGAGCATCTGCTACCACCAGACAAGATCTGCGCGCGCGCAGTGCAACGGGAAATTAAAACGACCCAAGTCGTGAGGTCCATTCGAGCTGTGTCCAAAGCGGGCAGCTGACTCCAGCCCTTCCCAACAGGTGCGGCAGTCGTGCATCGTCAGAACTCTCAATTACGAAAACAACCAACAATGTAGCGCAACAGCCCATGAAGGGCAAAAGACCGTCGGGAGGGTGAGACGTGTTTCGAGTCCCTTACTCATGGGCGGAAAATTCTACAAATCCTAAAACATGCCAATCCATTGGGAAAAAGATCTGATTAAATCACGCATTCGTAAGTTTTTTATTATTTTGTACAGTTTGATTAAGGAGAGAACGCACGGAGACAGTTTTCCTCATCTTATTTTTTTCTCGTACTACCGCTTATTTTCCAATGGGAGCTTCTGCTGAAGGACTGAAGAAAGAAGAGATGATAAATGGCAGGGGAAACAGGATAAGAAAAATTATAGCAGCCTCTCTTTGTTCCACTTCAATCAACGAGGTTTGAACCATCGTCACCAGAGGTGGCTGAGCGTACAAACCCCTACAGAAGGAGTCGCCTTTGTTTGTTTGTAAATATTAGACTGTCGGGTTCTGAGCCAACGAAACAACTGTGGGAGAGCCAGACCTATCAACACAACTCAAGCAATAGCTCTTATATTACTGATAAACAACGGAATGAAAACATAGATCACTTAAAGAGATGGAATAATAACTACTCAATCTTTATATAATTTTGCATATTGCAAAAGCTCTATTCTATAAGAAGACAACAAAGATATATCCAAGATTAATTATGCGGTCTCGCTGATAAGTACAAAAGCGTGAAATATGATCCAACCTCATTGAGACAAATAATAAAATGAACTCTTCTTTCACTACGTGTTCTGGAAACAACATTCAGCTGTTCCCTGAAAACTACCCATTTCTATTAGGACTCCAAACGGATATACATTTATAAAGGTTTCGAACATTCTGAAAGTATTGAGGTTACAATATTTTTGTGAAACAAGAATATGAAGAATATAAAGTTAAAAATATACTACGTTAATGTTACTGGTATATCGCAAAAATACACAATTTCAATTGTTATTGAGTATTGATTTCATGCAGTTCAACACTTATATTTAAAGAGATTGTGCAAAAAGACAATATATACTTGCTTTCAATAGGAAACATTTCCAATAATATACTTGGCTTGTACAATAGCCGCAATTGCTCACCCATTCGCAACTATTTTCTCTTATTTTGAAGAATATTATGCTCTATGATTTAGTCTAGCTCGATGAGAACAAATCCATAAACTAAGAGGAATAGTACATCCACTGCACCAAACTGACTTATACTCTGGACGTGAATGCTTATTCTGTTTTCTGACCTAAGAGTGTAAAGAGACCAACTCTCTTGCCCAGAAGGTTCAGTGTATTCCAATCGTTTCTCCAAATTATTACTTTACTTTTCCAACCTTCACTTATCTCGTTTGTGTTTTGGAGTAATTGAAGAACGTGTGCGAAATAATAAAAATGACATTAAAGCAATACCTTCATAGTTATTTGTCTGTTTTGATCTGCCTACATGCTGGTTTCTTGTATATTTTTCTTTCTTTTTTCTTCTTTTTCTTAGCGCGCTTGCCCTAACCGTTGGTTTTCCGTGGTTCCCAAAGTTTCTCAATGAACGAAACAGTCACTTAAGTGTATATTACAATAGCTGAGATTTAAAATTTAAATAAAAAAATAACCATGACAGTTTAAAATTTTTTATTTAATACACTTAATAATTTTCTTTTCCCACTACTGATATCAGTTATTTCCCAAATAATCGAAATCGTTTAATATTTCTATTTTTAGTTACTGATTCAGTTCATTGAAAGTGAATACCAGGGTTTAGTACGCACAGTCCACGGCACAGTTTAGGCCTTTTGTTAAGGCGCACGGGCCCTAAGCCCCGTCATATATACTGTATATTTTATATTAAAGTAAAACCCTTTTGAAATTGAAATTAAAATACATCAATTTGATCTTTAAATCACAACATAAACTTACTAACCTCTTGTTTACCAAGTCTTAAGTGTCGAACGTTGCCTTCTTCATTGTAGTCATGGTAGCAGAAGGTATATATCTCAAACCCCAGGAACTCTGTGTTACTTGCGATTCCGGAACTACTGGACTATAATTGTGAATTTGTATCAATCGCCTCTCCATTTAATGTTTTTGGATCAAATAATTATTAAAATTTTATTTTATGTCACCACTATACTTACTATAAAGGTACATTTTCCTAAAAGGTCCTGTAAAATTTCAATTCCTAAATAATTCCCACCGGTAGTCCAAAATCAGGAAACATCTCACAAATTGACGTTTTACGGTGAGTCCTTAAAAATTGCTGTAATGCAGTAATGAAAATTTCGGTGAGACTATGGTAGCGTTATAGTTGTGATACGAATCGACATAGTGACCACATGGCTGTGTATGCGTGGGTGTTAACCTTGGTGAATACTATTCCCAGAGCGTTAATAATGTAAATGGTGCATTAACATTAGATTATTGCGCGTCGACCGTCGTTGCGATATTAACATTGGTGACCGTGGTGAATGCTGCCGGAACAGGAATAACAAAGACTGCTGTGGTAGCTGCAATATCTTTGGAAACGGTGAAGGCGTCACGTAGGAGGTAAAGGCGGCGGTGCACAGTGGACGAAAACGTTGCATTCGTGAGACTAAATCGGCGAGAAGCGACAACGGTGGTCTAGTGGTAGCGTCTTCGCTGCCACGATCCCGCTGAGCGGTAAAGGGTGGGCTCATACTCTGCTAGGCTGACGGTTCGACACCATAAGTTCCCTGGCAACCCAACATATCTCCCTCCCAATTCCTTTTCCCAAGTCCAATGGATACGTGGAATAACAAGCCTCATGGCCTGAACCTCGCCAAAAGGCATAAAATAAATAAATAAATAAATTTTAGTGTAAACGTAAGCTTTCGCGGCTAGAGTAATATATGCTTCGTTGTCCTGAGGAAACGACTTCTCATTAAGTAACAACTTATGTTTCGGCCATTCCTCTGTGGCCTTCAGTGCATTGTTATGGTCAGATCAAAGTTTCTGTAGCATTCTGCTGTTCCACTGAGTACGACAGGTTCTGATGTCTCATTAACTCTAATTTTTGCCCTGAAGAAGGACCACTGGACAACCAAACAGAAAATTTTCCTAACACTTTCTGAGACTTGTTAATCCGTTGTATAATTTGTTAACATATTCATGAGATAGTGAATTTCTAAATCTTTTCGTTTAAATACCTTTCACATACTTGATATATATTTTTTAGTTTAAACAGTTGATATAATTTTAACACTCTGTATTACTCCTCGTTAACATCAATCTGAAAGATAAATTTTCAACAAATAGGACTGAAAGCAGACCTCAGTCTTCTTTTCCACGAGTAATAATATTTTGTTCATTACACTTTCCCTAATTATATAATTATTATTATTCCTGACTGAAATTTACAATTATTGCAATAAAGAATTGGAGATTAAAACGTTGGGTAGAGAGTATAGATATTCAAGGGAATTCAGAATTACTTTTAAAACGTCGCTTGTTGACTCCTTTTACCTAAATAAGAGAAAAACCCTTTTGTGTATCACTTATTATTGGAAGAACGTAACGTAACAATACAAATATTTGAGACTTTTTCGACTCCTAAGCAAATGAAATCATCTTCAACTCGGATACTCGTGAGAAATGTTCAAAACGTTCTCCTCTTGCTTGCACAAATGCGCTTGTCGGATCGTGGACCGGCGTACTCCCAGATGTTGTCGAACTGTTTCGCAGGCTCCAGTGGGCGAAGCGAAAACCAAAGTCAGTCGCATTCGTGCTCGTACTGCCCGTGCCTCGAGAATGATGTTCAGTTAAAACTTTCTTTGTTAGCAAATAATCATTTCGAAGTGATCAAACATGATTATTGATATAGTAGCCATTCCGACTCCAATACAATGATATAAAATCTTCCACATAAATATTTTACAGATACATTATATTTTGCATTATTCTGTAAGTTGAAGTCTATAGCACCCCACTCCAAGCTCAGCATTCTTGTAGAACATACCTATACTATCTCCCAGGGTTCATAGAGCTGTCACAAACAGCACCTTCGTTCAGAGACATCAGGAGAGTTGACTTGGCCATGCGCTATTCTCGCTGCGGTAGCATCTATTCTCTACCCATACTTAGTCTATCATCCTCTCTACACTATGAAAAGGTTCAAACAAACATCCTTAATAGAATACTGAAATTGTTATTTTTATGATATTAAATATTATACTGAAAGAAGAAATCAACGTGATCTGTTGCAAAGGGATGATCCCCTTTTAAATACAAATAAATTTCAGTAAAATTTTATTAAGTTAAAATCATTCAACAATTTATCGATGGCTTCACTATCAAACCCGAGCTCGTAAATTTGGAAACTCGAATTTTAATTCTACCCATAGCTTCTGAAAATACTTTATTCCTCTGTCATTCGGATGTTACGACGGAAATCTCAAAATGAAAAGTAAGATTATTTAGACATTCGGTATCTTTATAAAAATAACACTAGAAAAACTTAGAATTTTTTGTTATTCAGAGAGAAAATGTTATTTTTAATATGTACCTTTCAAATAAATACCAGTTATTGAATTTGTTTATTACGACTACAAAATTTAAAACATGAGTTGATAAGTGTTGGAATTATGTATGCATTCTGGCGCAGTATGAAGAAGTAATGTTTTTTTATTGTTACTCGGGAAAGTTAAAATTATGAATGTCAAATATTTTTACAGTACATTTTTTTCCGCGACCGCTTGGTTCTCTTCTACTGTGCGTTGGAAGACGAAACAACGAGAGTGAGAGAGTAGGGGGGGGGGGGGGAGAGAGTGGAGAGCGAAAGAGATGTTGCTGAGCGTGATGGCTCAATTGAATACGGCGGGTGTCGCCGCCCCGGGCGGGGGTCGGGCGGCCGGGCGGACAGGCGGGCGGGCGAGTGGCGAGGCCGAAGCAGCCGTCCCGGCAATTAGCTGCATGCCGTGCGCTCGAAGCAATTTCGGAAACCCGTTCTCGAGGAGGGGGACCGGTTTTCCAAAATGGAGTAATTATTTTAAAATTATAGACGTCGTTTTCGAAGACGATGGTTTCAGGCAGTTTAGGAAACAAAAAGATATCGAAGAAGCTTCCAGCTGATTGAGCTATTTAATTAGCTATGTTATTAATAAGTACATATTTATATCGTTGACTTAACCAGTTATGATAAGTGTCCTCACGGCGTGCTGTGAGGACGTTGTGTGTGTGGAAATTAATAAACGGGTTCGCTAGATGAACCGGAAGTGGGGAGGATCATGTGTGAGTGTGGGCGGTCGTGTTGGTCCCAACCTGCCTCCATGCAGAGCTTTCTCTTTCGAATCAATCTCTGTTCATAGCCAATGCCTCCTTATTCGTATGGTGAGAACGAGAGACCGAGATGAGAAGATCCCAAAGTAAATGAATAAATATATGTTAATAGCGTAGCAACTAAAATTTACTAATATAAAACTTTTTTAAATGAGCCTTTTCTTTGCTGATTCACTTCTAATATTCATCTAGCGAAATATTTCCAGTGAACTGGGATATTCCAAATTTCTGATTATTCGGAATTGTGGCGTTAAACTTTGATTGTTAGTTGAGAGAATCTCAGACGTTTCACGATTAAAGGAAAGTATTTCAAAGACTTGTAATACCGAGAATTGCACGACTTTGCTTATTAATTTGATTTGAAGATACACAAGTGGTTGAAATCAAATATTGTGGACAACAGGGAAGTTTGACCGTCTCACATTAAAATCGATGAAATAAGCATAAGCGTAGTCGATACTACATTTTTGTTACATTTCTTAAGGCAAAAATTAAAAATTAATTTTTATCTCCTTGACCTGTTAATAGATAACATATTAATGTATTTCTTTAACTCACGTCTTCCGGATTATTTTTTATAATAATTTATAGAAATTATATTTTACTTGTAATCGATTGTTTGTTTCAAAGCGGAATATGCCGAAGTTAGTGCAGAGAAACATCCATTACATCTTGGCATACATCACTCCAGAGGAAGCGAACATAAAATTCGTGCCCTTAAACTCTTTGCTAATGAAACCCCGTCAGTTTCCAACGAGTCCCTTGCGACATTAAAGGGTTATTAAATTTTCAAGTCATAAGTTGCAGGTTTCCTTACCTGTCCCGTATCATCGGCCTAAAAGACATGGGATTTTAATCACGAATACCCACGATAATTATGCATTTAACCTTGTTCCAAGTACTAACTTTATTGCCAGGAAGAATAAGACCTAATTACATTAATTTCAACCAGAACCAATCTTTAATAATTTTGTTCGAATTGAAAAATCTAAGAATGGAGAACTCTAGAAGATAGACATCCTTCATGTTTGGTACTGTTAATTACACGTTGTCTACACTCAATCGCTCGATACCTCTTGAAGTGAAAAACCTCCCAAAACGACTCGTACTCTGCTAAGATATTCCCCAAGGAAATTACATATGAAATTATTGTAATCAGCGTCACGAGTAATTTAATAATCCTGAGAACTTCATATAATCGTATCTTCTGAGATATAATTATTCGTGAAAATTGCTAAATCACAGGTTGGAAATATAGAAGAACGTACGAGCCGTTTTTAAATCCGAAAATTCCGGTTATCCATTGGAGAGAATTTTTTTATATTTGTTGAACGTTTGGTTCTAATTTCTGCGAGGATGTGTACTAAAATACGGAACTTCACCGTACTGCATACCTGCAGTGTTAAATCCAGTGGCGCCTGTTCCTGTAGGCTTGCAAAGTACGGCTTGCCCTTATCGGAGCAGCGGGTACTCAGCCGGACCCGTCGCAGAGCATGGATCAAAGGGACTTAGCAGCTTTGGAATGTGTATATGCTGTCATGCTGCTTTCGGGGAATTCGGTAAGCAATGTTTTTTTTTCTCCCGAGCTCTAAACTTACAATACATGTTCAGGTAGCTCTCACATTATGGCAAAGCTTCCTTTGTAACTAGTTTGAGGCCGAATTTAGATAGATGTGGTTTCACCTGTGAACATATCCTGTTTGTAATAACTTGCTTAATTGAGAGTGAATTTGACTAGAAAATGAGTGCATAAAGATGTCTAATTTTTATGCGTCTTATCTGTTTCTTTATTTAGCTGTCAAATATTTATGAGTGTTGTTAGTATTATGAGTGGTATTAAACAACTAGTCATTATGAAAGATAATAATTAAAAAATAACTTTATGAACTGCCAACAAATCCTGCTACAATGAATTAAAAAATTATCCTGCATAATATTCTGTGGAAGTACTTTTACGTTACTGATGTAATCGTAAAGTACAACTGTGTTTTCGGTGCCGTAATTTACTAATGTAGAACTTACAAATATACTAAGAAGAATTATACAATGAAAGTACTTTTAATACTTTATAACCAATATTTCAATTCAATAGGGCATTTTATTTTCAATATTTACATTTTAAATTACATGTGGCGAGGTTTCAGCCCCTTTGCCATCTTAAGCCGTTTAATGGCATGTGCGTTAAATGCCCTGGTATTCACCCTCAATGAATTGTTCAGTTGCGTCTACATTTTTCATAAAGAGGTTGATATTTTTATTTCCTGCTACCGTAATATAAAATTTAGTTATGCATGGATAGAAAATTAATTAATATTATATTATAAAATTTTGGCATACTGTAATAGTTTCTTAAATCTGAAATAGGTGCAACTGACTAATTCATTGAGCAACGTTGGGAACCACGGAAAACAAACTGTCAGGACACAAAAACTGTACATGGAAAAGATATTTACAAGGGACAATATTTACAAAAGTATTTACATAAGACAAGAGTCTATAAGAATTATTACAAAATTAGTATTTACAAATAGAGTCTATAAGAAAAAGTATTTACAAATTAGTGTTTCTTCACCAGTACGTAGGAAGAAGTTTCGTAACCTGTTACATAGAAAGCAAAAAAACTGGCAGTATCACGTTGCATTTTACCCAACCATTATAATACCCTTATTTTTTCCCCTTTTTTCCCTTACGTAGCTTAGAAACTGCCCCAAAGATTCCACTACACACATTCTGTTGTCACGCATTATATTAATCGCCTAGTTAATGTTTCTATTTTCGTTCATAAAACCCCCGATTTGCAAACATTTTCGATATAACCAACGTAAAGGTACCTTATGTGTTAAAAATAACTTAACACTAATTCATGAAAAAAACCTTGAAGCCACCTTTATTCTCCGCTGGAAGTGAGTTAAAGGTATTTAAATGACGTTTACACAAATTGCATAATAGGAAACAATATTGTCAAGAATTTATAATAGTATTCGTAATGGAGAAATACATTTATTTATTTTCTAAAATTTAGTTTCAGAATATTTCATAGATGCCAATCAAACGAAAAAAAAAGATCTGTAGTACTATATTGTGGAATGATGAATGAAGTATTTAGTAATACTTTAGATTATTATCATGCTTATACCCTTTTCATATTTCCGTAAAATAAATTACTTATTTCATGTTCAAAAAAGATAAATACTTGCACGTTTATTTTTTAAGTGGTGAATAAAATTCCAGTTTGTCTCCAGAAGCTCACCTCTCTCCGATTAATTCCACTGAAAAACGCGACGCATTTCGTATCTCATCTAAAACAAATGCACAGCGATTCTTCCTGTGCACTAGCGCTACGGGCGGCAGACGCGTGCACTGGGACCATCGGTCTACTGTGATAAGAAACAGCGAGCGGTGCGACAAGTCGCCAGGAGCAAAATACGCTAGATCAGACTGTCGGTCTTTTTCTACTGCGATCTCTTGGTGCGTTTCTCTTTTGGGAAAATCAAAGAAGTGGGGATGAATTGAAGATATTAAAAAACAAACACTGATATTTTAAAAAAGTGAAACCTTTACACAAGAAAGGAAACAAATTTAATATTGGAAATTACCGACCAATATCTCTACTACCCACTTTCTCAAAAATCCTAGAAAAATTGTTCTATAAGCGTCTTCTAGATTTTTTATCAAAAAATAACATTCTCTCTGACGATCAACACGGTTTTAGGAAATCCTTTTCCACTACAAGCGCCATATTTTCCTTCTTAAACGATGTTACCACATCTCTAGACAGTGGAGAAAATCCTCAGGGTGTTTTTCTTGACTTATCCAAAGCATTCGATGTCATCGATCACGGAATTCTCCTTACCAAATTGCATTCTTTAGGCATTCGTGGACTTCCACATCAATGGCTAACTTCTTATTTAAAAGATAGATATCAACAAGTAGAAATATCCTATACTAAAAATAAAATACTTGAGCGTTGTCTTTCAGAAACAAAGCCACTTACTTGCGGAGTACCCCAAGGATCAATTCTCGGCCCTATACTCTTTTTATTGTATGTGAACGACATGTCATCATCCACATCAGATTGCAAAATGGTTCTTTTTGCTGATGACACTAATTTACTATGTAAACACGCCAATGCTCAAAAAGTTTTGTCTAACCTTTCGACTTGGTTCCATGCAAATCGTCTCATTGTAAACACTGACAAAACAGTGTCTATGTCATTTCACAATAGTATCACAAAATCTTTACCCCAGGTTTCTCTTTCTTTAAACGGAACACAATTAAAAACTGTTACAAATACAAAATTCTTAGGTCTCCATATTCAAGACAACCTCAAATGGAATTGTCACATTGACAATCTTAATTCCCAATTAAGCAAATTGTGTTACGCATTCCGAATCTTAGTTAACGCAGTTAGTCCACGTATTTCCCGTTGCGTATATTTTGCAAACGTTTACTCCCATTTACGTTACGGCATTACCTTCTGGGGTAATTCCGGTCAGAGTATTCAAACTTTCAGAATTCAGAATAGGATAGTTAGGATAATTTGTAAATCTCACCCCCGAAACTCTTGTAAACCTTTATTGAAGGAATTAAATATCTTAACTCTTCCCTGCATTTACATTTATGAAACGGTCGTGTT